>JAPYZU010003428.1:0-10868 GCA_030523005.1 Tryphoninae sp. B BG-2022a | reverse complement strand
AAGGAAGTGGTATGCCAGTTTCTTATTTTTATTTATCGCTGTCAAAGTAGATAACATGCCCATAGTTGATCTTAAAGGACAGGGTCATGTTCTCTGATTTCCTACGTATATGCCTTTACGTGTACGTGTGTGTGTGTGTGTAAGGGGAGAGGGCATGTAATAACAAACTGCCGAGCCAGTACTCCGAGGATGCTTGCCAGGCTGAAAGACGATCGATTGAACCCGTGGCATTCAATAGTGGGTCGCGTATGTGAAAAATGAAACGAATTCTTTTTCTACCGACCCAGGATGGAAAAGCAAGGATCGAGATGGAGACGATCGAGCAGGTTGATCTCTTTCTGTCAAAATAAATCTAACGAGTAACACGATCAATTAAAATTCTCGAACATCCGTTGAAAACAAATATTTTTATTTTTAGCCTTTTATTAATTTTTGGTAGTTCCAAAAACTGTCAAAATTATCCACAATGTCAATGTAACCTCGTTTTACGATCTATAGATATACCAAACGATTGACTTTTTTCGATTCCTTTCACGTCCACCGAGATCTCTCCTGGATGCCATCGTTTCTTCGCAAATGCTTTCCGCGTCTCGTTGCATTTTGATATTTGTCGTAAATCCGTCTTGATTCCTCGTCAATATCGCGAGTTCACGCTTTAACCTACAAGCAGTGATGCGAGGAAAGGAATTAGATCGTTGCTTCGATCTGTTGGTTTGAATGAAACAGTCATGTTGTTATCACCAACACGTTACTGTCGATTATCTTTGTGCATGAGGTAATAATTCGACGAGCGTAATACGTTTCGATAGAATTAAATTATTTTCGCCAGTAACGACACGAAATATTGATAAATCGTAAGATATCGATCAAAGATTCTCTGCAAAGCCGATCGCTATCGATTAAATCGCTAGAATTCTTTCTCATTAAAAATTTTAATTGCATTTTGAAGAATAATTTGTCAGAAATTGATATTTGTAATAATATTTTAACGTCCATTTTTAAAACTCTCTTAGATGCAAATAAATAATGACATTTTCACGAATCCAACATGAATTTCTAAATAATACCATCCCCTTACAAAAAAAAAAAATACTTTGACTAGCTTCAAGCCAGCTAATTTAATTTATCATTTTGTCTATTTCAGAGTGGACCAAAACGAAAGTATTAAAAAAATGTACACGAAAATTTAACGAATTCTTGTGATAAAAACAACAATTTATCGATATTGCTTGAATATTCAAATTTTTTCCTGAAACAAATCGATGGCCGTGAATTATGACGATTCGTACGCATCGATATGAAAATGATGGAGCTATTGGAAATAGCGTGTTTGATTCTGTAGGTCGTGTTTGAGTTTGTGTATAGCGTATACGTCGTATTCGTAGTCGCAAACGCGGCTAATGGGCCGACGTGTGCGAGCGTCGCGGCTCGCTTAACGATCAAGTTCGATTTCTCTTGGCACCGTAACTCGTACAGACATACATATACAAACTCGGACTTACATACAAATGCGTAAAACAGATGTCGCACACACACATATGCGCATATAGTATATACGTGACATGTGTTTTACGTGTTCGCATAGAACGATCGAGCGTATATGTGTTCGGTGAAAACTTGATGGGGGTCTTATCAAAAATTGCCGCTGTTTACCACGTGCATAGGATCGACGATGACCAGCTGTCGCGAGGATGAGAGTTCGTATACTTACATTGAGAATCCGGACAGTCTCTCGAAACGTATGGGAACAATCGAGCTCGATCGCTTTATCACGATTTCAACAAAAATTTCGAATTCATCCCTCGAGACATCGGACTAACTGTACAGAAAACCAAAGCACTTCCTTCGAGACGATAGACGATGAGCTTGTTGTTAAATCGATCGAGATATCGCAGCTAGATTATCGTTTCAGTCATTGAAAGTTTAAACTTTAAATAAGAAAGTTGAATGTAGAATTTTAATGAAAGATTTGTTTTCACTATTTTATCAATTTTGATAATACAGAGATGGAGGTGTTTGTTTCAAGCTACTCGATATTTTGCTTCATGCGAGGAATTAAATGTTTGCTCATTAATCACGTTGATTTAATAAAATTGAATTTAATTCGTGCTTGGATATTTGTGATGGAGAAGTTGAGTTGATATTCTCTTCGAAAAGGTATTTAAAAAAATATGTTATATAAATCACTGTATATTGGAGAAAACGATTTGGAACATAATTCGAAAATAAATTATCAACGCTGTTTTCTCACAGTCGCAGTCCATTTGACTATTCATCGTTTGTTGTCGAATGCGTCAATGACCGGGTCGACAATATTAATAAATTAATAATAACACACTACTCGCATGACGCTATAAAAGTAAGTAATAATGACTCATAAATAACAACTGACAGCCATTTCTCTGCGGTAATTACCAGTTTCACGTGTGCGCGATGGGTTGTTCGTGCAATGTGGTGGATAAAGTGCAAGCATCATCATCATAATCCACGAAGACGATAGGAAGATCGTGAAGCGGAAGAGAACAAGTCGAGATAGAAAAAATGTGTCGAGGAATATCGGTTCTACATACACGGGAGTTGCACAAGCCAGAGTTCCAACGAAGATAAGACATCCATTTTCGAATTTCGAAAAATCTTCTTTTTTTTAATCGATGATTTTTCTAAAATTATTTTCTGAAAATTTGATTTTTGATATTATTAGAAATGTCGAATTTCCAACTAACAGGAACACCACCGTCTTCCTGACAGAATAAATTTCTCCTTTCAAATAAACTCTTTGTTTAAAATCCCCCCTTAAAAATATTGTAGAGACTATAGAACGAGTTTGAATGAAACGACAGCTAAAAAAATGTTTTCAAAAATCCTTAAAAACTATTTTTGGCAATATAAAAAATTTATATTGCCAAATTCAATCGATAGATGGATTACTCATATTTACATTTATCCAAAGAATAGTTCGGCAAGTGTTATGGCACTCTCGTATAACTCATACTATAACGATAGCGTACTGTCTTCCGCTCCTCGTGCTGGTAGGACCTTGTTTCGTGACCCACATAGAGCAAGGCCGTTACACTCACGATACGCTTGTATGGGTTCCGCCTACAGTCGAGTCGAGCTTCATCGATGCGTCCCACGAGCGATCTCAACGAGGAACCAGACTCTTCCGTCCCTGTGACTAAGTTTTCATCAAAGGTTTACTACAACCCATCTCACAGAGTTCACGTCCTCTTACGGGTCCCTTACACGTTGATATCCCATGAACGCACCTATATACTCGATCTCCAACTGTGTGATATTCGAGGAGCGAATCCACGTGTCTCTTGTTTCATAAACATCCTTTTATAGCCTATTCAAAGATTATCTCCTTTCTTGATCGTTTAGTCAAAGTTCCATCAAGAGCAAGAATTCTCCAGTTAAGAGAATCTTGGACTAGAGTCGAAGACTTAGGAAGAACAGTTGACCAGCGCACTTAACTGAAGTTAATATATTTTGTAAAATTCCAATCGAACTTCAATTTTAGTTTGTCCTATTAACAAATAAATGTCCTTGGAGAAGTAGAGATTATTCTGTAGTTCGAGAAATTCCTCAGTTTTCACTTTTCCAGGTGTTATTCCCGTCCAAAACATTATTACATCAACAAAACTTATAGTCGATCAGAATTGTTTGGGAAAGTAGCTGTTTGAACTAACGGATAGGAAATAATAACGACTGGATGAATGGAATAATAATTCGTTACCGAAGTATAAAATCTCGTTCGAGATCTGAACTCGGTAATACAAATTGCAATCGATGCTTTGATATTTATCTTGAACATCTCCCAAGCTTTGAAAAAAAGTACTTCGCGATGAAAGTCGATAGCGCAGACTCACGTGGATCGTGTAGAGCCTCGAGGGTTCTTCGCGATCGTTGGAGAAGGATCGCCACTCGATCCTACAGGTGCGTAGGTTCATCATTAAAAAATCCCCATTCAATGGCACCTCGGTTTCTTCCTACTTACCTCGTACCAAGACACGATACTGCATACTTCCGGTGTACAAGATACACCGATGTTGCTACGCCGCTTTTGACTCGCTGCCGTGGGCGCAATTTCGTTCCGACGAGAGTACGAGACAATCGTTCTCGCCTGGATATGGACAATGGTAACGGACACAGAGCCGAAGAATGCTAAAGGAAGTTCTTCATTGTGATCTAGCAGACGACGACAGAGACAGACAAATAAAGACTCTCGAATCTCTTCTAGACTCTAACTTCTTCCGTTTGTATAATAGGCACGGTTGGTGCGTGCAAAAGTATCCATCCAAAGAATTGTGACACTGTATGGAAATCAATGATTCATCATAGCTTGAAATATGGAGCAGAAACAGAACTTGCGAGTCTGAAATTTTTATTTCACTCTTGGCATGATTAGTCATCTCGTTTCTAATTTGTTTCCGACAAGTTCACAGAGAAAATGCAACGAGTACTGCTGTTGTGGATTACCTGACAGCACAAACTGACAAATCTCATGCTACAAACCCACGATGGTAGAAGATAGATGAATTGTTACATTTTTTAACAATTCAACAATCAACAGAATCAAAATAATGAAAAGATGTGTGACATTACGAACATGTTTCCTAATTAGTGATTGATTAATTGTCCACAATGAACTCATCTAGCCCATGGACACCCTCTTAAATCCGTCACCCCCTTGGTTTTGATTTCCCAGGAACTGCACGTTACACAAACACACGAAGAAAATACAGTCAACACATACAAAGTATATCTATAGTTAGAGAGTTACTCAGATCGTATACCTGTGGATAACGTTTGCCTGTCCTCTCCAGGCGTTAGTAGGACGCAAATACATTATCCGTACTGGTTGTCGTTCCATGCACGAGTATTGGTAGGACGCAATTTCACAACCGAGGCATAACACGTACGAGCACCCACAGCGATCAGTACATATGCGGTATATATTATCATATCCACGATGAATCGAGCCGGGTCGCTGTTGCCGCTGCGACCAAGACTCCGCAGAGAGCATAGGCCTCTCTCAGGCATCACCTTGATCTTGACTCTGTGCAAGGCCCCCACGACCGATTCGCCGACGGTTTCTCGATGTTGCAGCTCGGTCCTCCACTCGCTCTCCTCATCCTCCTTTCTCATTACCATCGTGCGATAGTCTTGCCCTTTTCCGGCTTTATATTGTAATTCATTCTCCGTTCGAATTTACCATTGCGTTTCTCGAAATGGTTATCGCCTATCGTTTCTTGCGATGTTTGAAATTTGTATAATTTCGACAAGTAGGTAGGTCGAAATGAGAAATTATCATGGACCAGAAATCAAATGTTCCAATTACAATAATAATTTTTATAATTGAGACCTTGATTACGAGGCTGCAGGAGGTCAATGTCATTATGATAACGAGGGCATTTGAGTTTCAGGGTTATCAAAATGGTGTCTGCAGCGCTTTCCGTAGGTCTCTTCGTTCTCGAGACGTCCTTGAACTCAACCGCAGCGCCATCTCTCAACAGCGTCTTCAACTCGACTACACCGACGGAAC
The DNA here is from genome assembly GCA_030523005.1 of Tryphoninae sp. B BG-2022a. Classification (NCBI taxonomy): domain Eukaryota; kingdom Metazoa; phylum Arthropoda; class Insecta; order Hymenoptera; family Ichneumonidae; species Tryphoninae sp. B BG-2022a. The sequence goes on along the minus strand of JAPYZU010003428.1, from coordinate 5,323 downwards.
GAGCTTCAACCGACTCGCTGGATATTCGATCGGCTCTGAATAAAATATTTTCATACTCACGAAATACAAATCGATTCGAAGTTGCTACAATTTTCATACGAGCTGACTTATGTCTTGACCCAAATTGACCTTGGGATGGAATTGGCGAAAAGGTTAATGAAGAATTAATCATTCGTGTTAATTGATAACGAATCGAATTATTGTAGTTGTAAAAGCAAGAAAAGATTAGTTTTGTTACTCTGAACATGTTGGAATTCAATTTTATTTAAACTTTTGCCATTTGGAGTCGCAGATTGTCGTGCCTGGGCCCAGTCTTCAGTCACACGAGCTACAGACAATGTGTAATCTCCTATAGTTTATGAAACCAACCCACGAAAGGTTCGCATATCGATCGACCCAAATCTTAAAGAATTCTCTAATGCTACTTCAATTTATGTTTGACATTGGACTGCACTAAACCACCCAATGGGTCGTGGTCGTGTTCGATTTCTGTTACGACCTCGAGTCTGATTCCTCAGAATTCCGAATCAACGTCGATCATTATGCCTAGATATACCAGAGCTATCAGGAATTTTCACTTTAAACAGAAAGCAAAAAACAAAGATTTATAAATAAAAGACATGACGGATTTTCAATCTCATTTCTTTATTAGAGGATCTCCCTCCGGTTATGTCATATCGCGCGGCTCTCGAAATAATCTAGATTTTGATTTCACTACAAAATACACAAATTTTTCCTCACTAAATCTTTCGTAATTGTACATTGCTCTATATATGTTTCTCGCTGTTTCTACAGGGATTTTACAAACCAGGACGTCGTAAACGTCGAATAGCCGAAGGACGAAAAGGACTATCTCCTGTGATAATATTCAATGAATTATTAGCTTAATACCTAAAATATATAGTCTTGGGGTCGTTGGCGTTCGCTGCAAGATCCAAAATTCTCATGGCACCTTAGACGTTTTTGACAAATCAAACGATTTTTTAATTATCGTTTCCAGTTGCGAAATCGACGTCTTCGCAAGGAAACAAAGGACGGACAATCGGATCGTGGTACGGGGAATTATTTGTCAATGGTTGATGAGATTGCAATAAGGGTTTCGTTTTTTCTTTCCTCGTCGACCCAATTTCGGGTAATTTTCGTGTAGCACCGGTGGGACTCGGCCAAATCTAGAGCGCAGTTGTGGCTATCGCGAAAAAATATGCAAACGCCAACGACGTTATCTCGCTATACATACAACGCATTCTCGCACGTTCGAAAAACAACACAAAAAATTATTAAAAACAAACAAAAAAACGAACAGAATTTACATAAATAGCTGCCTCATGCACACACTCTTCACTACACGCACGAACAAAAAAGTACATTTGCAAGTATGTTTCGCAGTAATATCGCCACTATAACTATAACGAATCTATAATGTAATTCACAAATTGCCATCGGCACATTCTCGCGTCACCATCATCATCTTTTTCTCCTTCGTCCTTCATAACGTCTGCTACAATTATCATTTTCTCCTTATCGACGAATAATCGTCGTCGATTAACATTCGCCGACACGCAACTGTCCGTTGCTCGATAACTTGTGCATCTTCGTATTTACATGAGAAATATTATTCGCTCGGATTTCTCCGATGACTCTCTTCGCTGTCCAAACGTTTCTAATGTACGATTGCTACGAGGCGAAAGAAAATTGTTTCAAGACCTTCCACGTATCTCGATTACGAGTTCGAAAGAAAAAGCTTCACGTCGAAGCTTCGTCGACCGATATCGTTTCTTCAAACTTTGACGCCCTGTTGAGCGAGCAATTGTTTACGCTGGTAGAGACTCGGCGATTCCTCGTCGTTCTCGATGTTTCTCGGACTGTCGAAAGACTTCGAGCTCTTGAGATTGTTCAATGCTTTGAGACACGTCGTGGTCGAAATCTCGAGAGACTTGGACGATCTCAACGAGGCGTTCGCCAATTTTTTGATCGTTTCCGATATCGGACCTTTGATGAAGTCGACCTTCTCGCGATCTTTCAGCTTTTGATTAATGTTCGTCGTCTCGTCGATGTCTTGCTGCTGGGATCGTTCCAAAGATCCCGAATTCGTTATTTTGTCGTCGTTCGTTTTGTAATCGATGATCGATCGATCGAAATTACGATCGTCGTTCGCATTGGTTATTATGATTTTCGTGGAAGATTTCTTTTCTTCTACGATTATGTCGACCGTGTCTTCGTTGATTATCTCGTCGTTATCGATCTCGTCGTATGTTTCGAGCGAATCCTTAACATCCTCTTGACAAAGCAGAGATTTGGGTGGTGCCTCGACGTAACCGCTCTCGTCGCTATCCGCCTCTTCTTCGTCCAACGAATCGAGCGTCAAAAAAGTCTCGTCGCTCTCTATCAACTCGTCAACCTGACGCATTCTGCTCGGATATTTTTCACCTTTCACCTCGATTCTTCTTCCTGATGCGTTCTCCAGTCTGGTCGGACTTTCACCATGAGGCCTGTAGTCGACGACCTGGGAAATGTTAAATGTCACTGGTTAGATAAATCCTTCTACAATTTACGACCAATTATTTATAGATAAATTTTGTAGTCGATTATTTGTATCCATCGATACGAATAATTATTAATTAATAATAATCAAGAATTAGTCATAATTTGATTATTCGAGTGAATTCACCGCGATCAATTTACCTCGTTAAAAACTTCGGAATCCTCAAAATCAAAGACCGTTCTCGTAGTTTCCTCCACATCTTCCTCCTCGGTTTCTTCCTCCATCGTATCGTCGTCCTCGCTTCTCTCGTCCCTGTAACGATTTCTTCCTGTCGCGCGGGAACGATGAAATCTTGGACTTCCGGCGCACGTCATGAAATTTGGCGAACCGTCGGAATTTCTTCGTGGTCCATGGCCGGTTGCAGTCGCAGTGAGTAGAACGTCGTCGGCGAATATCACTCGTCTACCTTGTCTTGGCTCGGTTATCTCCCCGCTTCCGTGGTGATTATTATTATTGTGATGATCGTTCGTACCAGGAGCTCTCTCTTCGCTGTTGGACGTACTCGCAGTCTCGCAACCGCTCGATATACTTCCATTTTCGTCGGAATATTCGCTCGAGGCGCCGGCTCGATTCAGGGCATCGACGAGCCTCGCGAGTCTCCAACCGTCCTGGTCCTGCCAGCTTCGTGCCACATTCTCGAGTGACCTATAAAATCGTTATAATCCTCTTTATTCGTTCGATCGCACGAAATGTCGACCATTCGATATTGCACGAAGCAAGAAAAATCGTTCTCTTTCACATCGCAAACTTTAATATTTACCCAAAAAATCTATTTTATTAATTAAATTAATCAACAATTTATCGCATTATTAATTCAGTTTATAATTTCCTACTTTGGCAATCGGTTCGATATACGAATTTTATTATACGTTTCAAAAAAAGACAATTCCACGAGAAAATTGGAAAAATTCAATTTTTATTATTTTCGATTTTTTATTAATCGATCATTTTTGCTATCCCGGTAAAAGTTAGTAAGATTAATTACCTGAGCTCCTCGAGCAATCTCTTCTGCTCGATCTCTTCCGCCGCCGCATCTTCCTCGATCGCCGAGAGTTTAGGTGCGCTCTTCGATCTCTCGAGCGGCGGCCTGTAATTCTGTCCTCCGGTACTGAGCAAAATTTTTCTTCGCGGTAGCGAGGGATTCTCGTACACAGCATTGGCGAGAGACAATCTGTAAAATACGAAGGAGATATAAGAAATATAAAAGTACAATATATGTTTGGGTCATTGTGTCAGGAGGTCGTGCAAAGCCGAGACCGACGCGCGATTTACTTCGCGCGAGCGTGTCTCATTCCTCCGTATAACTTCCCTCTTTTGCGACTCTTTAACGATTTCCCTCGTATCGATCCTTCTCACGCAAACAAGACTTTCCAATCGATTTTGCGCTCGATTGTCTCCAATTTACCGACAATCCAACACTCTATCATTATCGTTTCGACTTCGAACAATCCACAAGATAAAAAACCAAAAATCAGTCGTTCAACGAATTATAGGCGTATATATATATATATTTATTCTTCTGAAATGTATAAAACGGGAACGCGCGGAATCCGATCGGGTCGAGTCGTTTCAACGACGTCGACCTTGATTCTCGATCACGTCGCGGTACGTGATTGCAATATTTCTTACAAAATCATTTGATTTATCCCAACATGGACGACCCGTATTTTACGTCGATCCTAGTTTTATAAATTACTCGCGATACAAAGTTTCATCAAAAATCATTTTCGATTAATCGTCACATTAAAAATATTATTTTCTTTCAAGGTCGATTTTATGAAAATTAATTTGTAAGAATAAGAAATAAGAAGACGATGTTTTACCTGGCGTTTTGTCGTGAAACTTTATCCCTGCGAAATTCACGAAGGGCCTGTTGAAGTCTCGCGTTCAACGTCGAGGCGAGTCTTCGCGCTGTCGACTCTTTCGAGCACAATGCAGCGTGACATCTGAGTTCGGGCCTTAATCTACGTCCCTCGTGCCTGTATACCCAAACGAAGAGACGCGGATGGGAAGCCGGTGCTGTGCAATAAGTTACACGATGGGCCCAATATTCAGTCAGACCATGGTCCTTGGTAGTTGCGGTCAATCCACCGTTCGTTACCGTCAGTCTCATCGTTACGTCGGGTCTGCTGCTGTTAACGTAATTGCGCCACAGAGTCGATACCGGCTTCTCGACGCAGCCCTCGCCTGGAAAATCAAAACGATATTCATGTTTTAGGACAACTACAAATTCCTCCATTCTTTGTTTCTCTTAAAAAAAATGTTCTTTTTTAGTTTAACACTTAGAAAACTCGTTTCGAAAGAAGACGAAGCATGTAATTGTTCATCTTGAATAACGAAAGGGACACGAGTAATACTCTGAAAATAATCGTTCCGTCGTCCAAATCGCGAGAAAAAAGTTTAAGGCTGCCTAATCTTTTAGGACTCTCAAGGCTCGCTGGATCAGCTCGTTCGTTTTTTGTTTAATTTCAATCGGGATTCGTGAGGGCTTCGTTCGTATGAATAAAAAAAAAACAGATTTCTGTTCTGCGATGTACGATAGAGTCGCCGAGTGTTTAAATTGGGAAGAATCTTTTCACTGGTCCGACAAGTTTCTACTTCGTTCTTTTTTTGCGTTTTTTTTTGCGTTTTTTTTTTGTTACTCTTCCCACACGTATACGGACGAGCTAATCGTGCCAACCTGTTTTCCAACGGACTCTCGCTCGAGTGAAGTAAAATTCTCTGGGATATTTCTCCAGGATTCACGATTTTATAATGAAAAATATTGGCATGCAGCGGTTA
>JAPYZU010003427.1:0-10870 GCA_030523005.1 Tryphoninae sp. B BG-2022a | reverse complement strand
TATTAATAATAATTAATTTAATCAACAACCTTAAATAACTCAATGCTGAACAATTTTCATAATCGAACAAAATTCTTCGTCTCAAGACGCAAATTTTTTTATCATAATATATTTTTTTTAATTATAAATAATCGAATAACAAATTATTTATTGAAATTGACAATAATTAATTTAATCAACAACGAAAAGGCCTTAAATAACTCAAAGCTGAACAATTTTCATGATCGAACAAAATTCTTCGTCTCGAGACGCGCGGGAGATGGAAATAGTTAAATTTAAAGAGTCGAACGCGAACTCCCGTTGGCGTTGTAATGACGGTTCGAAGTTTAGGAATTCGTGACTCGCGGGGTTCCAATCGGGAGATATTCGAGAGTCTCGAGTCAACGCATGCCGCGCGGCCTTTTCAATGTGAACTATCTCCGTCTCTCTCGCTTCCCTGTCCCTGATCTGGTCTATCCACTCGCCCTCTCTCTCTCTCTCTCTCTTTCACTCACGCGCGAGGTCCACACTGCACCGCACGTTACCCGTCGCATGCGAAGACTCGACTCTTTCTTTTTTTTTACCCCTCCATTGGCCCTCGCGTGAAACAGGTATTTTGGACGAAGACGAGGAGTGGGGGGATTGGCGCAACGACAAGACCTCTTTGCGCGATGCAGCGAGGACAACAAGGTCACGTTATATCGAGAGATTACAAAAAAAAAATTCACGAAAAACCAAGCGACGGAATAAAATCTCAATCTTTCTAATTTATTTCTCACTAGCCCAATGTATTATCAAAATACGTTGACACTTCGATCACTGACTAGGAGAATAAATATCTCGGGTTAAATTATCGTAGCGAGTGTATTTATATATACAGTTAATTTATAAATAATCCAATTCCCATTATTTTTATTGTTTATATCTCAAAAATAAACTAGCTAGTTTTTTTTTATTTTGTACTGATAACGTTTGTCAATCTGATAAAAAAAAACAAATATCTTATATCAAGTGGAACTTGGAATAAAACGTTAGTACAAAAAAAGGTTTAGTACATTTTTAGTACGTAAGAGGGCGAAAAAGTGATATTAATTAACATGACATTTCAAACAATAATAATATGAGAAATAAATTTATAAATCGATCAGAAACATATTTTTCGTTGAAGTGTACGAGGGAGAGGAGAGCGAAAAATTTTCAGCATTCGCGGAAAATGAAATGAGTGAGAAAGGCGAATCTTGAGAAAGAAGATCTCTGGCGGGCACTCGAGTAACTCGAGGCAGTCAGGTGTCTCGCGGAGGACGGAAACCGTTACAGCCGGCAGGCACATACATATACAGACGCGACAGGGGACACGAGACGTTCCACGATTCATAACTGCGAATTCAGAATACGGAAACAAAACGGCAGGAATCTTGCTTTATTTTGGGCAATCGTGTATTCGTTACGGTGTTATTTAGAACGTCGGATTTTTGATCGACATTCTCCGTTGGATTCGAAAGAATCGAGGTTATAAGCGATTTACCGATCTCGCATGTTGGCGAGTGCAAAATATTCACGTAATTTTTGACGATGTTCGTAATACTCTTCGTTACGACTTACTTTTCAAGCGTGTTTTCCTTTCTTTTTCCTTTAGCGACTCTGCCGTCGATAAATCCACACAACGAACGAGCACAGAAACAAATTTGTACGAAAAGAACGAAAACAAACGAAGATTTCATCACACCACGGACATCACTGAAGCTAAAGAAACAAAAACAAACACACGACAAAACTGGCGACGTTTGTAAAAGTTCGGGGATGAAACGAGACGGTAAGACACGGAAATAACTCTTACACGCGGATTGCATGCATTGCGGAGACGGAGGAACGTGTGCACAGTTTGAAAAATTTGCGAGAACGCGGATAAAACCAAGGCTAAAGTGCTCCGTACGACTTCGCGTGGCCGGCTGGCGCGCTAACGAACAAACGAGACTCGGACGCAACCGACGCTCATTCTCCACCGTACCGCGGCGCTAGTCTCGTCCCCCCCACCACTGTTTGAATTATGCCGTGAAGTTAGTGCGGAGAAGTTACAGAAGTTTTTTTTTTCGATTATTATTGCAACGTTCGAGCGATGTATGAAAATAATTTAGAGTTATATTTTGAACGCACAAACTTTGTATAGAAGGTATGTTGGAATTAGGAAAGATGAGCTTGTTAGATGTTTATTGTTCAATAATTATATTGACTTTATGAATTTATGAATCTCCCCTCCAACGGCTATGCGCAAAGTGCTGCGCACTCCCTCGCCTTGCCATATCTGGTAGTTCAGTAACGCCAACATTTTTGTTATGTACCTAGATTATAGTTTTTCACTCGGTCACATAGATTTACGAAAAAACATATAACTCAATATTTCGTCGCGTGACTCCCAAATATCAAACATATAAAATGTATATATTTATTTTGTTTTTCTTTACAATTCGATATATTACTCTTATTGCAATGTGCGTTTTATCGAACTGTCGCCGTTTTCTGTTACCTCTTCTTTTCGCAGTTCGTAAATCTGCAAATAGAATGAAACATAACCAATTAAACGAATAAAAATTGAGTTGATTGATTTTAGACATAAAATGGTGCTGAACCTGTATGTATGCTTCCGTGAGAGTTATCATTTGAGGTAAAATAGGAGTTACATGCAAATCTTGCAACTCGTACCACTGTCCAGTCGCTCTATGTAAAATATGAACTCTGTACGTTCCCTGACCAGGTTCACCGTCATGAACAATATTAGCCACCAAGTCGTACGTAGTGTACGGATGAGTTGCTTTTACCTCGGGTGTGAGAATATCACCAAAATCAACATTTCTGAAAGTAAAGATATTATTACATGTATAAATATGCAATTAAACATTTATGTCGAATTGTTTATGGAAAGCAAAATTGTACTCACTTGATAGGGAAATTAACAATCGTTGGATTTTTCTCAACAAAAAATGTGTTTTTTGTGAATCTCTATAAAAACCAAAATTATATGATCTCTTACAGCACGAGATAAAACAAAATTTACATTTAATAAAACCATTTTTTAAGAGAATTGTTCTTTACCTTTATATACAGTATGAGGTAGGGTGGCAACTCTGTGATTTCAAAGCGTTTCATGAAATTCTCTTTGTACGTTTTGTACTCCTTTTCCGCTACAGCGTTGAACTTATTTAAGAGCATGTACAAATTAACCTGTGACATGGCAATGGAATATTCATAGTACATCAATATTATAGATTATTCTGTTATAATATTCATTAACGATTAGAAGGTTCGACATGAACTAACCTGGGGAATAATATTCTCGGTGAATTGGTCCTTGAATAATGGGGGTGGTGGAAGATCGCACGTTAAATAAAGAAACGGACTTTCCGTTACTGTTTCTCCGTATTCAACAGTATTGAGCAACTCACTTCTCTGACTTTCTTCGAGTTCAAGAGGTGGAATTTTACGCGTATATATCCTCATGTGTCCCAAGAATGTTTTGTATATAATACTAGAATCTTTCTTTTTACTACCATTCAATGCCAGATGCAAAGCATTGAGAAACCACGATAAAAAATCAACAGGATCACCTTTTAATCAAAATTATTCAATTTTTAGTATAAAAATATGAAATTGAGTGAATTCCGTTGCTTTCTAAAGTTATTATTTCATACCTTGCTCTGTGAACTGGAATCTTTTTTTACTCCATAAGACGACAGCCTGCAGCATCTCGTGCGGACTAACGTGAGCTTTGAAATTTCGGGGATTCCAAAGTTTGCGCATTAGCTCGCCAAACCTTTGAACGAGAAGATAGGAGGAATCGCCAGGAGGTCTTTTGACATGGGCATAGTTCGACTCTCTCAGAAAGAAATCACGCAACGGCGTTACGTGCGACAAACCCTTAAAATGAATAGAAATCATTACTTGGTACTTGCGCCTCAGCCTCTACGAACAAGTACGCACTAGCATACTAACGTTTAAATATTAGATCATTTTTCTCACCTGCAAAATTACATTACAGTAGTCGTTTGCTTTTATATTATTCATTCCCACTATACCAGGAGAATACATGGAACCATCAATGGCTCTGGAAAGCTTGTCGATTCTATCGAGCTGCGCAATTTGTAGCTTACCAAACGTAGGATTTAGAACGTATTTGATATCATCCAAAGATGAATCTGAGATACAACATATTATCATTATCATTAATGACGGAGAGAAAAGTACGTTGTGAGGGTTAAACCCTTGCTCTGTGATTTAAGTTTCAATAGTGTGGGCTCAAAAGAAAACAAACCTGCTCAACCTTCGAGCCATTTCATGGTTTAGTGTTTACTTTTAATGGGATCGACTAGCCATGGGCCAGGTACGTAATGATCAGTTTCAGCCTGTATAGCTGACCACGAGTCTCACACGTGGTTGTAGAGCAAAGGATTAAAACCATTCAAAATATGAATAAATATTACGTACCGACTATCTCATAATTGTCAGGCAGACAATAAAACTTCAGAGTATGAAGATTTAAGAAGACGTGATGACTCTCCGCAACGCTGTGCGTATAAGCGTGGGTATTTGTTCCTCGTCCTTGAAAATACTTGCCACAAACCAGACAGGCATAGACATTGATTCTCGAAAGAGAGACCGAGCAGAGTTTTTCAAAATCAAAATCTAAAAACTGTCGATTTATCGTATCGAGATAGGGACACAATCGTGGCGCATCCGTCCTGTACTTCGAATCCATGCCATTTTCTGTAACGAAAGTATTACAATACATATGCGCTACTATTTATACAGAGCGAATTACGAGAAATATACTTTTTGAGGTTATAATCATAATCTCATCTAAAACAAATCCCACTCTGAAAGAAGAAACTTTTATACCGGCTTAATATTTGAACTTTCAGAACAAACTGATCTAAAATATCAAACTTACTGTCATCATCGTCCTCGGATTCACTGTGCTCCGAATATTTTCTTTTTAACGCCCTATTATTACTTTTCAATGCCATGTTTACTGGCGAACTGGAGTAAGCCGGGTTATTCGTATGTACCGTGTGAAGTTGATCCTAGTTACTTTTCTATATCGAGTGCATACTTCTAGTGGATTTCAAGGTGAACCACTTCACGTCGCAACCGACCATTCAACAGGAATGACGACGTTTTCCTATCACGTCCTATTTTCGTACATCGTCAAGTTCGTGCATGCGCCGTTAACTACGTCGACCCACGGATAGCTGTGTTCTCTGAGGATAGTGGTGTGGTCGGCAAAAATTTTGAGGTGATTAAATCGTGATTCGAAACATAATTTCATAACGGAACATTTTGTTGACAACCCATGTAAATTAACGACATTTTCACGGGAAATACTTCTTGCAGTGCTGTTTGGGGCTAGAAAATAAATCGACGCTTGTATTCGTGACTGATAATGGCTGGTTCTGGAGATTCATGTGCCGGTGCGATTCTGAGTAAACTCGGTCTTCGGCCGGTCACCAAATGTAGCCTCGTTAAATTCTACGTTCCTGCGATCGGTGTTGCATCTTACACTGCACTCGCCGTCAATGTCATGAACCCTAGCCTCGTTATCAGGTAAATATGGAAATTGGACGAAAAAAAATTGCACGACTAGAATAATTTACGATCTCGTCCATGAGGTTTTAACCGAAGCATTGTGTGGCATATCGTGCGGCGTTCTCCCGTAATTTGTCAGCGTGTTACGTAATAATGTAGAATTCACAGAAATACGAGAATTATTTTTACGCAAGATTGTTCAAAAATGGTCATTACCCTTACGAGACTTATTTGGTGCAAAATAAAAGATGAAATCACGATCGTGGTCCACTATTTTTAACATGGGCTACTGTAACTCTAGATCGAAGTTTCAAACAACAGTTGATTGAACTTTTTAAGGGTTCAGACATAATTAAAAATGAAAATTTTACTCCAAACGCGAGCAGGATATTTCCTAAACGCGACATCACGAATGTGTTGCTTGGAAGTGCACTGGTAGGCACTGCATCTTACATTTATACTCGGGAACATCTGAAAACTGCTCCTACAAGTCTGCGACTCACATACAGGTAATGATCTTTCACGTAGCATCTTCAGTACGATGTATAAACGTTTTCAATCTCTAATACTCACATTTTTTTTTATAAAAACAGCGCAGCAGGTGCTGTCCTCCTAAGCTTTGGCTCCGTTCTTGTCTGGGCAGTTCTTCGTTCGATTGTACCACCAAATCCAACAGTGTGCACAATCGCCGGTGTAGGATCAGGACTGGCGCTCATCAAGATCGGCTCGAGCTATCTCGATTTCATTGATGAACAAATCGTCAAGAAGTAAAATTACCCGAGATTATTTTCGATACTCTTGTGTTATATATTTCTAGAATTGTAACGATAAAACGTTCGTCTGCATCATCGAACGAATGAATATTGAGAACCGAGATAAAGTTCTTTTTGAGCCAATAACGAGTTATTCGTGCCTTCATTATTCGCTGGGCGATTTGTATATTTCAACGATTAAATGCAAAGGCACACGAAGCAAGACCCATCGATTGGTCTATTGTGTATAATATGAATAAATCCATAATCAATGTCTCGATTTGTACAAAAATGGTAACACAGAACAAAAAATACTCGATCAAACTCGACATTGTAATGTAGAAACAGGTGCTAATCTTTTATGACCGGTTAAAAATAAAACTCGTTTTGAGATAAAATTTTACAAACCTTTTCTTTTTTTTTTTTTCATTTGCAAAGTTAGTCCAATCATTCTTCTACTTCTCAGTGAGTGTACAAGGTTACAAGGTTGTTTCACTCCTGTATAATTTTTCATTTCTTTTTCTTAAAAATCTGGTTTATTTGCAAACAGACCAACGAGTGTTTGAAACATTCTCACAATAGTAATAAATAATGAAACATTCGATAACAACGTATGATTCTCGTAACAAAATGTCTAACGTTCTGCAAAACGTCGAGTTTCAAGTTTTTCTCGTGCAAATTCTGCGTAAAATTTTAGTTTAAAGATTAATGATAACTTAAGTCTATGGTCACACGATAATACTAGTACAAGAATAAGAGTAATTGGTAAAAAAAGAAAAAGAACATTGCCAGTTTTCGTAACAACGCGATATTACACAAGACTTTCAACGCTAATGTCGTGACATAAAATAATTGATAATTAATATTAAGCGCTAACCCATCCCTTAACTCCGCAGAGCTTCCACATCAAAAACATTGGCATGCGGAGTTTCAGTCTCATATTATTTACAAAGGCAAAAAATCACTGCCACGTACGGAGTGCGATTGAAATTTTGTACCACGTAGATTGTTAAACTCGTGTCATTGAGCAATTAAATAATTATTCGAGTTGTTAATAATTTCAATGAAATCGTCAAAATCTTGTAAACTTCCTTTAGCGACTGTTCGTTTAGCGACTGCAATTGTTCAAAATGACACGTGAATGATTCTACTCAATTCGCAGATCTCGTTTGACAAAATTTCTCCTCTCTTTCCGACTCAAATATATAGAGAATTTTCTATATAACTAACGAGTATATCTACATATTGCTAAATTCATCGCGAATCAAACTGAATCGTCAATATTTCATGTTCGACTAACGACCCTGTCCATTCGTGCACGAGCTAGCGATTACATGAACGTTTCTCAAAAAGTATCTCAACCTATACAATTTTGAAAATAATAAAATTTTGATATACTCTTTTTAAAATGTTTACGATAGTTAGATACAAATTTTAAACATTTCTCAAACTACAAGAATTGATCTATCACTCCTTACAAATGGAAAAAGTTCTATCCAATCTTCTAGCAATCATATAGACACAGTAATTTTTCTTCGCTACAAATAAAGATTGTTCTTGATCTTTTCGTTCTTCTCGTAATCGCCAGATGTATTAGACAACGCATATTTTTTAAAACTCATTTTCAATGTCTTCGTCACATTCTAGTTATTATAAAAATATCATTTTTAGTGCTTTCATCCTCGTCTGTCTTATCTACAACATTGCGTCTGGTCTGTCCAACAATCGCTCCCGATCATCGCACTACTTTTCTGATTCATCACACATAGATCTCTCGTAATCGAGAAACCTATCGAGATAACCCTCGGTCCACGTGAACGTGGAATTAATAATATCGACGACTTCCTTTTCCAACAAAAAGATATCGTCGACCCTCGAAAATTATGAAGTCCTTTCAAGGACAGTTTTCTTTTTCAGTTCCATTGTGATTTTCGTGACTACGTCCTCGGCGTGGTTGTCTCGGTGACATTTCTCGAACGAAGGTTCGTCGACGACGTCGTCTGAGACGTGATGGCGTTCGTAACAGCTTCAGCAACGGAGTCCGTTATTTTCTCAATCGCATCTTTTACAGGATCGATTTTCATACTGTGCTTGGAGTGATCGTGATCGTCGTCGTGATGATGCTCATCTTCTTCATGACCATGTTCGTCAAGACCGTGCTTATGCGAGTGACCGTGTCCGTGCGAATGGGAGTGAGAATGTGCGGCTGAAAAATAAAGTTATTCACCGAATTAGATTAATTATACATTTGTTTATAAATCTCTAAAGTCTATGATTAACCTTATACTAGATTTGAAACCGCCGCTATTGCTAGTGACGCGAGAACCGCCACGCTGCAGCGGACGATATAAGAACCTCTGCGCTAAAGCAGGCGACACTACCGCCATCGAGCTCCAGCGGACGATTTGAGAAACACCGCTTTTGAAATACGATGAGTTTCTACCTAAGCAAACGTAACGTTGCAGCAACAAAAATGATGAAAACGAATACTTTCATATCAAACCGGTGTTCCATTCTACAAAATAGAAACTTTCGAAGACTTATCGGGTAAGTAATACGAAATCAGCACAATTAAATTCATCAAGCATGATAAAAAGAATTATTGCAACAGTACGTCCAATAAGTGTAAGATACTAATATACGTTTTTTTTCTAGCCTAAAATATGCACGACCCTATAGAGGAACCTAAAAACATTTCCATATATGAAAATGTGCCAAAAAGGTAAAACTGTCACGACTCGTGCATTACGTTAATCCGGTTTAAATTAATAACACGATATAATAATTAATATTAATAATAAATCATCCAGGCATCGATGAAATTCTGATAAACGACCAGTGGACGATTTTCCTGCCTACTCGATCCATCTTCGCACCGGAAGTCGTACGGAAGGAATAATGCTCATGCACACCCGAGTTTCCCTACTTTTTATTGGCATACTCTTGAGATGGCGCTACACACGACTAGGATCTTCCATTATAAGAAGACAGAAACTCGAAGGAAGAAAAAAGTTAATATAAGTACATGAAATAGGCGATCGCATGTAGAGAGACGAACGCGTGAAAGCCAACGACGAAAGTCGGTCGATGGACGCTCGTTGGGTCCGTCGACCCCGTGTATATAAAATACACGTGGTACGTCTTAGTGACGTCAAACCATGAGGTTTTTTGTCGTTAAAGCTCTAAGGTATTTTTCACGAACTAGTCGTGCAAATAGCGTCTCGAACGCGGATAATTTATCCCGCCATTTATGGCGATAAGTACGAAAGTCGTCTCGGTTCACGTTTCAGACTTGAATCGCCAGACGGCAACGTAAAGATCTCTCGCGTAGCTTCTGATTACATAATAACGCGCAATGTGCGCGCGTGTTTTGTAATAGAACACACGCGAGACACGAACGTAACGTAAACGTATCGCGGCTAAAAAAAATGTTTCTTCTTTGCATTAACACAGGCATTGAGTCATTCGATATTCCTAACAAGAGGACTAGAGTCGATTCAACACGAACGCTAACAATTCTGTTTTCTTAGCATAACATTAAACGCTATGTTCGTACGTTAACTTCGAAGTCGACTGTAAATTGATTCGTTTCGTTGCGAGCTGAAAAATTGAATCTATTCAAGCGTTTAATTAATTATTCGAAATTGAAGATATCAGATTGATGATGATTCGATGAATTTTTATAGACTGTTAAAATTCATTTTCTTAGAAGATTTAAAAGCATGTTAGAAAACAATTTTTTTGAAGAATATATAAAAAAAATTATAGGTGTGTTAACTGAGTTGTTTTTACAGAAAAAATGTGGAAGATACGGAAACGATACTCAAAATGAATTCAGCTTATCGACCTCGTTCCAGATCTCGAATGGCTCGAGTTCGTCGATCTCTGATCAAATAAGGAATTCGTGTATCAAAGACTGGTTACATATATCTCGTTATATGGAACTAATCGATCCGATAGTATCGACACTTGGGCTACAATTTGGATACACCATCGCGAGAGATTCTTCTCGTCTCGCTGAAAAATTACTCTTCTCAAGTTCTCCATAAGAAAGTATTTCAGTTTTCGAAGCCCTGGAGGACTTTCGAAACTTTCTAAAGTCGGTATGAAGATTTTGGAAAATATTGACTCAAAGCTAGGAGATCCGAGCGAGTAGAAGAGGAAGAAAAAAAATGAGAAGAACAGGTGGATCACGTGATTGTCAAGCACGTGACTCCTTCACCCGAGTCACCGTGACCTTGGCTCTACGAACGCGAGAGTACATGCACTTCGAGTGCAAGATTCGTCTTGCCAGTTAATCGATCTTTGAGCAATTCCACTCCCTCCCCATCTTGCCAGTGATGACTGCAAGTTAGATCGGCGTATCGGCGAACCGTAAATGTGGGTCTCGCTAATGTACCAACGAGCAAACGTAGTTGGCGCGTGCTTCGTACTATAGATGGGAGTATGTATGCGATATCTCACAATGCTGAGAGCGCGGAGAAAGGCAAGGACGTACCGCCGGATAGGTTTGCACCGGCAGTACGAGAAGCAGATAAAACAAGCGAAAGAGAAAGAGCGCT
>JAPYZU010003426.1:0-11147 GCA_030523005.1 Tryphoninae sp. B BG-2022a | reverse complement strand
GGTCGAATATAGAAATGGTAGACGTATGACAATACTCATATGTCTACCATTTTTATTTCATTAATATAACGAATACAGGTCGAATATAGAAATGGTAGATGTATGACAATACTCATATATCTACCATTTTTATTTCATTAATATAACGAATACAAATCGAATATAGAAATGGTGGACGTATGACAATACTCATATGTCTACCATTTTTATTTCATTAATATAACGAATACCGGTCGAATATAGAAATGGTAGACGTATGACAATACTCGCTTATGGTAGACGTATGACAATACTCATATGTCTACCATTGTTATTTCATTAATATAACGAATACAGGTCGAATATAGAAATGGTAGACGTATGACAATACTCGCCTATGCAGACCTATGCAGGTCGAATATAGAAATGGTAAACGTATGAGTATTGTCATACGTCTACCATTTCTATATTCCACCTGCACGTTATATTAATGAGTATTCTCATACGTCTAAAATTTTCCAATTGCCGTAATTTGGTGGACAATTTTCCGCCGGATGCTTCAGTTGATCTTTTCCTCATACGTATGAGAATTCTTGCGTATGCGAAAATTGTCCAGGAAATTACGGTAATTGGAAAATTTTCAAACACGATCTCTAAAAAGAAAAGATAAATGGCATACACCGTGTAAGAACAGAAAGCCGTCGTTGATTTGTCGGCGTGTGAGAATTTTGTTTGCGGTATGAGAATTTCGATACGTTGGTATGAGAAAATGTTCAGAACCATCTACCATCCCTGGTCGAACATTTGAGAAACAGACAACAGAATCTCTTAGCATCCTTACAAAAGGACAATCTTCGTTAGGCGACACCCAAAAATGAAAGACAACGGCCATCTTTGATACGAAACGTTAATCGATTCTTTTTTTTTAATTAATTTCTACCCCTTAATTATATTAATTTAGTGTTACGCCTGCTTCAACAAATTATAAACCGTTGAATGTACGAGACAATTTTATGTTAAAAAAAAATAAATCGTCGTTAAGCGAGGGGTAGAAAAGCTTCGCATTTTCCGCACTTTTATTCGTGTCGTGATTTCCAGTACAGGGTAGAGAAAAGCTTACCGGTGGAAGGAAAAATCGGGCACGACGCTGGGGACAGCAGAAGATTCGAAGAAGAGATCGTAACGACAGGAAAAACATATCCGTCACGAGGTTTTGCGTCCCTCTCTTTCCCATTTGTTATCGCCCCCGTTCTATCGTGCTTTTCTACTTTCACCTCGACAGTGTCCTATGTATCACGTATATATATACGGGATACCGGGTACACTTTTAAACGAGAAACTGCTGCATTTTTGCAGTCGGGCAGCAGCCTCTCGTGCGATGGCGCGATTTACGATTTTCTTTTTTTTTATTCCTGTCCCTAATGGCACATAAAAGCCATCGGTTTGAAAAATAAAGACACCAGACAGGGGTTTGAAAATGGAGAAGGAAGAATAAATCTGACGTTTAACGAATTACAAACATGGAGCAGGAATTGAAACAATCTCTCGAATCTATATAAACACAATTTGCTTCGATTGACATTTGTTTGAATGTCATGAAGTTTCTTTGTGTTTATGAAATATTGAACGGTTGAGTTTATTTCCCGCAGTAAAGTTCAGCATCGACCGGGAGAATAATTCTCGAATAACGTGTCACCCGGTATATATGATGGTCGCGATTTCGGCCTTTCATAACGAAGAATAATGCCTCTATGTGCACCAAAAGAACAGAGGGGAAAGCTAAAAGAGCGGACGTGGCAGTCAAACGTGCCGAAGATAGACGCGACAAAGTTTCGAAGTTTCTACGGGTTATGGGAACTATGTGGAAGCGAGAGAACCAGACAGAGGTAAATATATATTTACCTCTGTCTGCTTCTCTCTCTCTCTCTAAACCTGTCGCTTTCATCGACAAGCTATCTCGCTTACCATAGGACAAAGTTTCCAAAACTCTCCATTTCTCTGTCCCTCTCTCTCTCTCTCTCTCTCTCTCTCTCTCTCTCTCCCAATCACACATCTGCAGGACTGTTTGGTATAGGACCACTAAAGCTGGACTGGATACTAAAGTTCGAAGGGTATATAAGGCAAAGGGAAAGAGAAAGGTAGGGAGAGACAGAGCGGAGGAAGGGGTTGCATGGAAGTAGCGATCGGGAGTGAAGAGACGGAAATGGGGTTGAAGTGCGAGATGAAGGGGTGGGAATATACATACATCGTTGGAAAACCTCGGCTTTAACGGATTGTGGCGTATATAACTACTTGTGAGCAAATACTCGGAACATGGACGTATAACTGGAGCACTGCACGTGGAATATTGGAATATATGTGGTAGCTTTCGCTGATAGCGGTGGCCTAAATACCTTCGCTACATTGGCCCAATTATAACATAATTTATACCATGATCGTTAATTAATCACGATTGAGAAACAACTTCTGGTTCTGAGTTTAACCAGCCTTGGAAACAAACCCGAGTCGGTAAATGAACGAAATTGCATATAGTCGGATAAAAAACTTGATGCAGAGTAATTAAGTCGTTAAGTTACTATCGAGGATAAAGAATTGGAGATGGTACGGTTGTGAATTTTCGCGGTATTTCCTGTTAACGCTAATATCAAATCCTATGGGTTTGTTTCGTGTGTCTGGAATACCATTTAATCAAAGTGAATAGAAATGGTACATCAAAAGGGAGAATTATTCTCGCGTGGAGAATGGTCATCAAATATCGGAATGGTTTTGGCGAGAAACGATACTAAATCGGATGCCGCTACTACTAGGGGGACCAGGACAGTCGATGTTCCTTCGCCCGTGTGCTCTTCTCGGCTTCTCGCCGCCTTTAACTCCCCTGACGTTAAATTCAATCGTTGGAAAGTTTGTTGAATATGACAAGGAATAGGATGACGTTGATAGGCTAGGAAAAGCTGGCCGCAGTGGTATAGAGGTATAGCGAGAAAAGAGGGCGGGAGGGGGAGCAGGAGGAAAAGGGAGAGGGTGATGGAGAGGGATGAAAATACTTGAGAGGGGCAGAAAATGTAATACGCGCTGAGTCGCCTCTCGTCTCGTTCCCTTTCATTGGTCAGCCAGGCGCAATCTCCGGGAAAACTTTCCCCAAACTGCATCATGAGAGAAAGAGAAAGGGAGCAAGAGAGGAAGAGAGAGAGAGAAAGGGAGAGAGAGAACGAGAGGGAGAGAGAGAACGAGAGGGAGAGAGAGAACGAGACCTATTTGGCAAAAGCCACGACCATCGTGCTCTCTAGCGTTACCGGAATGTCCAGTGCGGGCTATACAAGGAACTATGTCGTATATACACCACTGGATTGCCTCTGGAGGGTTGATCTCTCTCTCTTTCTCTCTCTCGCTGTCTCGTTCGCTCTTACCCTTTATTCCTTCGGCACGAGCGTTCATTGAAAAGCGTACTCTCGCGGTGGCGTTTCTCCTGGTATTGATGTTCCGATACGTCCGCAAGAGACGTACATATACATATATAAAGAAAGTAGTATACGTATAGGAGATGACAGGGGTGGAAGGAGAGTGCTCCGAAGGTGTAAGGAAGAGAATCGGGAAAGGAGAGAAGGTTAGAGAGGGAATGACTTTAACGGACCGACCTCGAGTCCACGTAGCTCGAATGCCCACTTGTGGGCTTGGTTTGGTTACGGGTGTGAGACTATCGACAACGAAGAAGAGAGGAAGAGCGAGAATAGGCAAGAGCGAGAGTAACGTTAGATAGAAGGAAAACCAAGGAATGGAAGGGGATAAAGTCCCAGAGTTCGAGTCGCTGTCGCCTCTGACCTAGGACTTGCGGCTTCCTCTTGGCCCTCCTTTAGAACGATGTATGTGTATGTGTGTGTGTGTCTGTGTGTAACCACCTGGGCCCAAGCCCAAGCGCGCGGCTTTAGTACCCTTGCTTTCCCTCTCTATTCACGAAGCAACGAGAGACGTTTGCTTTCCTATCCAATATCCAACCTCCGGTGTTCTAGATATACACGAAAACGTTGTGAGAAGCTGGTGCACAGACCACGACCACGACGGTGGTGGTGGTAGCACCGAGAAAGCGGTCAGAGGAAGAGCCTGGAAGCTTTTCGACGTGACTTCTTACCCCGAAGCAGAGGTTAAAAGCTTCGATGTGGATACGAAACTCCGGATGGTCGATTTATTTTGTTCATCCCCATATTTTTTTTTGGTCGCGGACTTGCAAGGGTGGCGAGACGAAAAGGTTGAGGGAGTTTCGAGCCATGGCCCCTTGTTATCCGAGTATGCCACGAAAGATACTGCGGATAAGCTTCTGGACACATTCGGTGCACAAACATTGCCAGCCCAAGGCGTTGGAAATCCTGTCCACGTGGTTAAAGGAGTATATGTGTATGGAAGGGAGCGCGAAAAATAATGTAATCCGAGAGGGCCGAATCTCGGGCGTAAAAGAAAATACTGAAACGAAAACGAGAATGTTAGCGACCAACGTCCATATGGTCCAAGTAGGCAACGTGGAAGCTCCAAGGTTGAGGATCGAGTTTAACATAACAGAGAGGATCTGTTTAGATTTCCACCGGCTATCGGAGAAGGATGGAAC
The DNA here is from genome assembly GCA_030523005.1 of Tryphoninae sp. B BG-2022a. Lineage (NCBI taxonomy): Eukaryota > Metazoa > Arthropoda > Insecta > Hymenoptera > Ichneumonidae > Tryphoninae sp. B BG-2022a. The sequence goes on along the minus strand of JAPYZU010003426.1, from coordinate 6,571 downwards.
GAGAGATCGGATTAAGCGAGAGAAAGCTAGCCCGCTTCTTCCTCCTTATTCTCTTCTGTTACGCTTATACCTACTTCGCAGCTTCTCTTTTTGGCTCCTCGTTTCACGGTCGTTTTCAAAACCGGAACTCGTCGCATGTATCCCGTTTAGATAAGACGTATCTTTCTGGGTCATTACTGACATTTAATCGTTTGGAATGTAACAATTTGAAATTTTTGTCGCGTCTTGTGTCGACTAATCTTCATGTTCTCTCGGTCGAAAGAACCAAGATACCTCCGGGGGGCACATTTTCTCGGATAACGGGTGAGGGCTTTCTTTTTTAAATAAGAAATAAACGTGGTATACGTATGCTCGCATATCGAATAATACACGTGGATAAGGAGTCTGCGAGAATAAGACGCGATCTCTTCTTTTCTCCGTCTCGCCGAAGGTACTATGCCATGTACATTCCATGGAAAATGTTACGTTTTATACACAATATCCCCCTGGGTTGATATTCTCGAACATCTGGAATTCCCTCGGTATGCATAACCGTGCACGAATGATACAGAGTGCACTATATATACGTACATGTGACGGGTGTGCATACCATCGACCATCCACGTATGCACGAGAGGAATGCTTGAATTTCTCGCATATCGAGAGCGAACGAGACAGGGGAAAAAGTTACCGGGAGCGGAATAACGGAAAAAATAAGAAAAAATGAATAGAAAAAAAAACCGTTTACCGGGAAAAATGGATTCGGATAGGCGAATCAGTGTGGAAAGTGCTCGTAGAAAAATTCTGGCCGGAAGAGACTTTTCAAATTTCCGTATGAGGATGGACTCGACACGGTGGAGGCAATCGAAAGGTGTAATCTTTGGGTGAGTGGGGCGGTGTGGGGCTGTCCATGAAATAGCAAATTTAATTTTCGAGCAAAGCTTTTTGCTAAAAAGAATTAATATATCTCAGCACGAATGAATGATTAATTGGATTTGGGATTTATTACCCCAGAATGTGACAGATTTTTCAAGTATATTAAAACAGAATTAAATAAAGATATTTTATTGAAAATTGTGAATGACAAGAATAAAGTCGTCATATATATGTCCAATAAAATGCATGCTTTCATATCCACGCTAATATCCACATTCATACTAATATTATAAATCCGAAAGTACTCTGTCTGTCTGTCTGTTACGTTTTCACGCCTAAATCGCTGAACAAATTTTGATGAATTTTGGTATAGAGATAGATAGGACCTTGGAGACATAGGCTACTTTTTGTCGCGAAAATAAAACTTGAAGGGGGTGAAGTAGGGGATGCAATTTTGTATGGGAAACCAATTATTGCTCAAGTTTCAATTCAAGTGTCAAGGCATATACAAATTCATCATATCTATACTGTTGATAACAAATAAAGAATGATTTATGACCAATCAAGGGAAAATGGGGGATGATTTTTTTAAAGTATAATTTACCTACGTTTGTCTATATTGTTGAAATTTTTATAGTGAATTCCTATGATATGGATAATCGCTAATGAAGGATTTTTTTAAATTCCATCTCTAACAAGGAGGACGTAATTGTAAGAAAGTAAATTGAGACAGTCAAATACGTTTGTGTGAAATATTGTATTCTTTACGTCTCTTCTTTAAGGTCGTCCTATCGTTACAGTGTTTCTGTTAAAATTCACTGAAAATTTGTAGAAACGTTCTTTAATGTCATATATATATGTGTGTAAAATTTCAGGGGCCTTTATCGACTCAAAAATCACGTTATTTCTTTCTTGAAAATCGTCACATTTTGCAATCTCCCATAAGAGCCCGTGTTAAATATCGCAACATTATACAACTGAACGGGTATCTCGTTCAGTTGATCGATGAAGCTTGTTGAAATTTTGTACACGTTTTTATATGACATCAAAAAACCTTCGTTTAGTTTTTATAACAAATCTTATGGGAAAAAAATTCATGATTTTGTTTATTATATAACAAATAAGCTTTCCGTAGGATCAATTAAAATTTTGAGTATGTTGTTCTTCAGTCGATTTGCAACAACTTTTCTTAATGAACTTTAACGCTTGGTCCACTTCCAATGTGAGAAAAAATGGGAATACAATTTTAATCCCCCACCCAACTATAGGACTACCTTAAGTAGATCTTCTTGATGTCGATGGCGTTACGGAACTGTTATATATATATATAAATATGGAAGTAATACCGCTCGCGGCCGACGGGTGGCGCATAGTCATCTTCTTTCTCGCAAGCGAATGATGCGTTCACTAACATTATAAATGCGTAAGCTAAACAGAAAAATATTGAGTTATCTCTGAACTGATTGCGAGATATAAAGTTTAGGTCCGTAAACGATTGTGAAAAACATTAGCTTACACATCTATAATTGTGCTACTTTATTTTTGTATATTATGGCATAACATATATATACACATCTTCGTCTGTTGGATAATATGAAAGAAATTATATTGCATGATGTATAGAAGTACTATTGCAATAAAGGCCCACGAAACCTACATATCGCTATTTGAAAATAGAAATTATGTGTCTTAATGGTCCCTTATGAACACATTTAATATTTTTTTTTTTTCATTATTGCTTTTCTCTCCTAACCAAGTTAATTAATTTCACTCTGTAAAAACGTCGAAAAATTTAGGGTTCGCTTTCTTCGCGAACGAACTCGCGGACATACTTAGTTGTTTATAAATTAATTAAACGATGGTTATCGTGTCCGTGGGATCGTGCAAGGTGCGAGTTATCGGGTTTTTAAACAACACCATAAGAACCCAAAACGGAAGGTGATTGCGGTAGGTATAGAAAAAGAAAGTGAGAAAATGGAATCAAAACTGGACGAAGAAATAAGACACAAGAGTACGCGCGATTACCTCCGAGTAATGTTTACAAGGGTAAAAGGAGCGTTCTGGGACGAGATGTGGAGGGGCCGTACCTCAGCATTGTCCATCCGAGTTCCTTTAACTGACGTCGAGGGCGTTCGTTCTGCTATAACGGTGAAGTGGCTATAGTAATAGGTGGGGAAATCTCGACGGTGATTGTGAAAGGGACGGCGAAGCGATAGTGGCAAAATTGTTGAAGGTTGTGAAGTGGAGAACTGAAAAAGGGAAACGCACGAGCGGTGCCACGAATCTCAAGAACGAGAAACGTCCAGTGGCAACTGGTAAACTTTCCTCCATCCTTTCTGCACTTTCAACCCCAATTTTACCCTAGCTCTGTTTCTCTCTCTCTCTCTCTCTCTCTCTCTCTCTCTCTCTCTCTCTCCTTTAATGTCGACAAGGTGACCGAAAATGCCCGAGCGTACGATGAACAAACCACGGAAGATTTTCCAAGCGAAAACTCGTCGCAATTTCTCCGGGTTGTTCTCTACCCGCGTTGTTAGGCGGAAGAGCTGGGCCATCGTCCTCGTTCGTAGACGTAGACTGTCACGAGATACAAGGTGGGTTCTGATTTATGAAAGTTATGCCATAAAGGAGACACTCCTGAAATTCACCGCGAGACAGACAAGAGATATGTGTCGAGGTGGGATGCTTGTGTTTTCACGCTCGGGATGCTCGATGCTTATTCCCGTACGTGTGTCGCTACGTGAATTTTGAGCTGGTATTAATGTTGAAATTGTTGCAGATGTGTTGGAACAGACAAGAAGAGGTAGACGAGGATTTAGCGGGGGACTAAAGGGTCTGAAGGATGGCATGTGTGTACGCGCGAGAGGGTGAAAGACGAAACGGGAAATCGTGAGAAATGGTTTACGGAAGTAGTTTGCGGGGGAGTAACGAGTTCCGAAATCAGAGAGAATGCGGTGCAAATGAACAACTTGGATGAAGTATTAAAGTAGGCGAATAAGGGAGCAAGGAAATGGACGAAAGCCTTCATTTTTTCTTCCAACAGTTATAAATTTATGGATATTACAGAAGTACACGAACCTATTAATAATAATAATAATTTCGCCATCAAATATTCGCGAAAAATGATCTTTTTCATTTGTCTCTAGATTATCATTGTACGAAGGTTGAACGATTCAGATCGAGGGTAAAATTTCAGATTCGAGATTGAGTGTCGAATTAATGTCTCGATTTAACATAACTGTCCTTACGGTTCTAAGAGAATTAGAAGAAAAACTTAAATAGAAGCATACATAGCTATATTTCTCACGACTATCCGTATATACGGTTGGGTCTAATGTACGTTATCGCGAAATTGGCTTTGCAAAGGGACAAGACGTCGTGCAAGTGTACGAGCATCAGCGTCGACAGCGGCAGACAAGTTTCGCCAGTAGCGCACGGAAACTTTGCTAACTACCGAGTTAGCTTTAAATTTGTAAAGAGATTAGTGCGCGACGGAGGTTTTCCCGTGTCGAAGTCGCAGTTGTGTTGAATCGAGCAGGATTTGCAAGCGGGTGTGAGAGCGGTCGGAAAAGGGTTGGTAGTTACATCATCGTATGGGGTGAGGGATGGAGGAGAGAAAGAAAGGAAAAGAGAGAGAGAGAGAGAGGGAGAGAGAGAGATAACTATGTGAGTCTCGCTTCTTCAACTTGCAAGTCGTTCCAATATCGTCGTTGCCAACGGAGAGAACCGCGGCCAGCTTTATTAGGGCTTAACGTGCCAGCAATCGCTAATCAGAACCCTGCGCGCAAAAAGATTTCTTTCCTCGTTTTTTTGTCCCCAGTGCGCGAATGAACAAGAACGAAAGTAGAGTAAAAAGTAGAGCGAGGACGAAAAAAAAATGCGGGCTTGATGAAAAGAGAGGAAAAAAGGAATGATTCGAATACGTCCGAGTATTAAAATTAGTTCTTTCGTAACAGAAGGGAAATTAAGGATCGTGTATATGATATTGGAGGGCGGTGGAAATACTGAGGGGTCAACGAGTATCTCATCTACTTGGTACGAGGATATTTTTACGATGTAATTATGCAACGTAACGGTTGAAATGAAAGAATATTAATATTAATAAATGCGCGATATTAGCATGAAGAAAAAGTAAGAATACGGGTCGGCGCAGAGGCCTACCGTCTTACTCTCGTGCCCGGAGGAAAATTAATGTCGCTTATTTGCGTACAGTTCATTACGACAAGCAAGAAAAGAGAAACAACAACAAAAAACCAATCTTTCGCACAAAGAATATACACCAAGGTACATTTGTAAAATGCATCGTACTAATAAATTTTCCTTTGTTTAAACTAAAATTGATAATACGAAGCGCCCTGAACAATTTTTAAATCGAATATTTCACTCTCCGCTATTCTTTCGATCGTTCCACGTTGATCGACGGGAATTTAGAAAAAAAAATCTAACTTCATCCATGGATTGTCCTTGTCGTCGACATTTCGCTCTATGCTCGGGAGCATGAAAACACGAGTAGAAAAACGACCGTGATATTGAGCAAGGATGAAGCGTGAATTTTCAGGTGCAAGACGACGAAATTGACGAAAATAGGAAGTCTTTCGCGCCTCTGGAGTTGCGCCTGGGAAACCGGAAGCCCGGATTTTCTTCTCGGTCGCTGTTCTCGTTCGCGGTATGTGTGGGAAAATAAAGTTTTCTTATCGGGGACGCATCCCATTCTGGCCTTATCCCGAGGTAGCTAGAGCTCACTCGGATGTGCATGTATGTGTCAATGCGCACAGGGAGGGTAAGAATCGAGGGGTTGAAGGAGATGAAAACGCAAGGCTGCCATACGTGTCGCGTGTTCATCTATATATACCAAAATCACTCACTATGTCTCTCTCCCTCTCTTCGTCTTATTCTATGGATACACATTCTAGGACAAATACATATGTAGGATTCGTTACCGAAAGTTGAATAAGTTATGTACATACACGTATAATATCGAATATTTCATCGAACAAGGAAATTGATAAGAATGTATTAAAGGTCAAACACATCCCTTCATTAACACTGGCTTATTCCGTCTGTCTTCTAATTTTTATCAATCATTTTCTCTTATCATTGCCTTCTTACTCCACTCAAATAATAAATAAACTTAGAGTCCTGCCAATGTTCAATTCCTTCATCCATACTATCCATATTTCCATACTATCCATACTTATCCATACTTAATGTTATAATCCATACTGCCATACTCCATACTCCATATACTTCATATGCTTAATAGTTATACTTAAGAGTCAGTGTAACTGACGACGAGCTATTTACACTTCGAAAACGGGATCCGTAAATTATCCAGCACTGAGCAACTGATCGCCTTAAAATTTGGAGGATAAATAGAGAATTATGGCATAAAGTGTATGACAGTCTTATTCTTCCAAAATCTTGGAAAAATTTTTGCAGATTCAGTTACCACCGGAAAAAATTTTCTAAAATTTTGGAAAAATAAGAGTGTCATGCACTTTATGCCATATTTCTCTATGTACCCTCCAAATTTTAAGGCGATCGGTTGCTCAGTACCGGACAATTTACGGATCCCGTTTTCGAAGAGCAAGCAGCTCGTCACTAGTTGCACTGACTCTTAAGAGGCAGTGTAAGTCAGCGGAAATTTCAGACGGCTTCGGTAGTGCAGAGCTCGTAACATTTTGCTAAGCGCCGCCGCTGCCTTCCGCTAGATAGCATG
>JAPYZU010003425.1:0-18448 GCA_030523005.1 Tryphoninae sp. B BG-2022a | reverse complement strand
AGGTGGGTTCCGAACCACCGAGAGCACAGAAAAAGCACATAGAAAAATTCCATTGGTGCCGGCGGGATTCGAACCTGGGATCCCTGAGTTGGGAGTCCGGAACGTTACCCCTTATGCCACTGCCTCTCTTTATTATATTTATTATATATAAATTATATTTATAATTATATATATATATATATATATATATATATATATATATATATACCTGTTTTTAGGGTAATGAGGACACGTGAAACACTTCGGAGTAGGATATAAAATTTTTACATTAATAAAAGTAGATACAATTTTCTTAAGTTTAACGAGGTAATTACCGGTGGTTTTATTTCGAGCTAATGAACATTTCGATCTAAGAGAACAAATTGCACAAGCTTCCCGCATAATAATTTCGTTCAACTCCACGTTATCTTATCAAAGGACGTGGCAGTCGCCATGCTAAGTAATTAAAAATAATTTTTTAAACGGTCACGGTATAAACTTGAAAGTTTAAAACTCCCCATCGTTCCGTTCGCATAATTGAAGAATTACTATTTTTATGATCCAAGTTGCTTGTTTCGGTTGCAAAGTTAAATTTTCAAAAATTACTCTCCCTCAAAAAGGATTTTGCATCGCTCGCTTTGTTCCGGTAGAGTTATATCGACCGCGTGCATACTGCGTACGAATCTACACACGACTCAGTTCCCGATAGCACGAGCTTTTTCATAAATGCTTATTCGGTACAAACAGAGAATTTCGTACCGCGCTATATTTTCATTGAATATTTAAAATTCTAAGCGATGATACATATCCAGTTCCAATCGTTCTGAGTACGTTGCGTGACTCTCGCATTATTCCCTAAAGTGCTTCTCGACCAGCGTTGAAAGCAGAAATAACAGAACAAAAAAGACAAAATGCGTGTCAACGAGGTTCCTTCTCTTCGTTACGAAACAATGCTCTCTGATCGTGACAAAATAAAAAAAAACTTAAAAAACTTCCGAAAAAAGTGAAAAATACTCGGTGGGCTTTCGTTTACAAAATGAGACAGTACTACGAACCTTTCACGGTTGAATAAATGCGATTTCAGCAAAATAGGTCACGGCCTAAAATATTGATTCGAAGACAAATATTACTCGTGTATTTGAAGAATTCTCGAAGCTTTCTTTCTTTCACGAATCAATAAAGCATACAATTTTAAGAAGTTTGGTTGGAATTGCGTCGTATTTGCAGTGCATGCGCGATGACATTGGCATGCGTCCGTTGCGAAGTAGACTCAAGTTGGATAAAAATTGAAGAAGATGAAGCGAATTTAAACTCAAGAACTCGAAAAGCGGCAGTACCAGTCCCAGTCTAGCTAAAGTAGATATCATTGACATAAAGAGACTCAAATAAAGCTGTAGACACGAGTGTTAACTGAAGATGTCGGGGTGGATTCAGTGGGGACGTCGACGAAGAAGATCTTACTCGTTAATTAACATTTCAGCAATCACGCCGGTGATTTCGAGCGTTCGTGATATATATACAAATATATATAAATCGAATGTCCCGTGACGAGTAGCACGAACGTATATTTCAGAAATTAAACGAGATCGGAAAATATTATCGGCAGTAAAGTTTAACAACCTCGCGGAATTGAAATGGGGTTCCTATTAATTTTATCATGGATCGAATTACACCCGAGAACTTTCACGTTCCATGCGACTGACAATCAATGTTTCTTCTTTTTTTTTGACAGTAGCAGCTAACAGACATGTTGTAAAATTGCATAATAATAGTGAACAAATTTTCATTCCTCCTGGATTTATGTGCGTATTTATACTTTACAAACTGAACAGGGATTTTTATTAATAAAATATCCTAGCAACATTTCGCCCGACTTCAACTCTCATACGTATTAATATATTCTCATTATTGCACTCTCGCAGGTTGCTCCCACATGCTGCACTGTAAAGTAGATAACAAAGAGGGTACGGGGTATGGAGTAAAAGCTACCCGGGTGGAGTAGACGCGTACATAGACGGGAATGAAGTGAACTCAATTCCAGATTGGGTGGCCAGGCTTGGTGTACGTCGGTCCATTCACCCCGACCATACGGACGGCATCGTTACTTTTTTCCTCTTTTCATTCCTTTCCATCTCTTTCTCTCCGTCAGTCGTGGCCAAGAGAGACAGAACCGTAGAGGGGTAGGGAAAAAAAGAGAGCAGGACGAAGCGTAGGAAAGCTCGAAGCAGCGCAGATCGCTTTTGCCGTTTTCCTGTCGTTGTTCGCCACGCTCTCGCTCTTTCTTCCTCTCTTTCGCTCTGTGTACAATCCCATTGGCTTTCGGCTGTGCTGCCAGTGGAAGGGCTGTTCAGTTAGGGGTGTATGGTACATACGCTACTGTGTGCAAGCTCACGGTGCAGCATCGCTACGGTCCGCAAACTTCGAACGTATCCACTTCGCTCTCTTGCACCAGCAACCACCAACGCAGTGGTAGCAGTACCAGCACCATCCAGAGGCAAGGGTGGTAGTAGCAGCTAGCACGGATAAATGCAGCCGCCACCACGACCACCAGCAAAGCTCCACCGGAGGTGGCTCCGTCGACGAGCTACCAGCCATGGGGCTTTAACAGGGCGCAAGAAGGGCAAATTATCCCGACGTACGTAACCAACCATCTTTCTCTCTCTCTCTCTCTCTCTCTCTCTCTCTCTCTCCCTCGCTCTATTCCACCCTCGTTCCCTCTCGCATCACTTCACTCGCCTCTGTTTCACCTAATAGCTCGGATTTGCCAAAATTTATGGGACCTCTCTAACTCCCTCTTGATCTTCTTTCTACTATATAGATGTATACGTCAAATGTTCAGATGCATTATGTAAATAGATACTCTATGCGACAAAAACAGCCAGCTGTAGACACCGAAATCGCGAACAACGATTTTTTAGATGTTTTTTCCCCTTGTATTATATAAAGGTGTTTTTGTTGGACTAACCCATAGAATTATTCTAAATCGATTTATCTTTGAAGCCGGACGATAGCCATCTATAGCTGGGCATGGTCGGAGTTAAGGTACGAAGGAATAATTGACAAGGGTAGTAGACGCGCGAGAGACCGAGGAGAGAACTATCAAAGTTTGCTAATTAATGAAACCGGCAGTTTTTCTCGTACCTCTGTCGCCAGTACGATATATGTATATATGTATATAACAGCCGGTCGAGAAAGACCATCCTTGCTTCCACCTCTCTACTCGAGTCGTGAAAGCGTGGGCGCTTTTGGCAGATGTCCAGGTTTCCGTGGAAGATATGAGAGAGACTGAGAGGGAGATGACTCGGCTCACTGGCACCACGCTCGATAAAGCTCGTGTGACACCCCATCCTGTTTTCCCTTCGCTCATATCCAGAGTTCAATCCCCTCCGGGCACTCGTTACGTATATTTCCAATAATTACATTTTCGTTTTGCGCACACGTATAACAAAAAAAAAGGGATGCGTGCGAAGCGGGAAACCGCGTTATATGACGGAACAAGCTTTGGGATAATGTTACCGAGGGACTTCTATAATACGCCATGATTGTGGCTAGTATGTAAGTGGAATGAATTTATATCGAGCGGATAATGAACAGGAACTAAACGAATGAGGAAATTCTCTACTATAAAGAGAGCGTGCCGAATGGACGTTGTTGTAGGAATGAACGCTATATTTTTCTCATAAAAATCCCGTATTTGCAAAGTTGATTTGCTTGCCATCGTTCGCAAATACGTTTAACCAAAATTTACACAACTGTGAACATTTTTTGAAATATTTCTGCCATGGAAATGAATACCTTTGTTTTCTTTTTGCTAAATTTTTTTTAGGGATGTACGAGGTTGAACTAAAAGTAAAAGGTTTTGTAAAAGTTCGTTAACTAAAAAAAAAAAGAAACTTCTCGAGTTGACGATGTAATTTAATAAAACGCGAATCGCCAAGACGAATTAGTTTTTACTCTTGTTAAATTGTTCTCGGTTTAATCAATCGGTAAATTCTTCCAGGAAAAAGAGAACGAGTGTTAATTAAGAAACTAAAAGTTTGCTTTTGCATCGTCACTGGAGGATTCGAAGTTCATGCTGTCATCGATTTTAATCTTTTGTGTTACTGCCGTGCTGGATACCAGTGACTCTCCTCGGTGAGATAAGAGACCGACAAAGACAGACAGACAGATATATATATATATATATATATATATATATATATATATATATATATATCGAGAAAGATTCAGGGATTCACCACTAGGAAAAGGGGTAAGAAAATAAATCGAAAAACTCGAAGGTCTGTGATGGTTTGACCCTACGCTGACTCGGGAACTATTCGGAGGGTCGTATTCGTGGTTCGTCCTCGTTGCAGCGGGTCAAGGGACCAAAGACCATTATTATAAATAATACGGTACGAAAGTTTCCCCAAGGTTTTTCATGACGGAAACGGCTCAGTCACGGCCCGATTTTTCACAAGTGGCAGGGAAAACGAGGAAAGAGGGAACCGCATCAGCGGGAGATGGAACGAGAGAAAGAAGATGAAGGAAAAAGGGAAGGGCATAAAAAAAAGAAAGAAAGAAACGGCGGAGGACGAAGGAAGGATGAAAGGGGCGAAAGGGTGAGAGGGATGAAGAAACGACTACGTCCTTATCGTTGCCAGGGCTCGCTCTTCCCTCTCCGTCTCCGGCTAGCTCTTTGCACGGCGTAAATGCCCGTCGAGTACGACGGGAAAGGAGCTTTGTTACTACGGTGCTTACGCGCGGACAAACCCCGAGCTACTAGAGACTTGACGACCCCCAACTTAGTTTGATGCCGCTTGCAACGTACGAAGAATATAGCGACAGCCACCCTCTCCCGTCTCTATATATTTCTCTCTCTCTCTCTTTGGCTTCCTAACTCCGTCTTCCAACGCGAATAGAATAAAAGAGAGGACATGTGCGACCCGAAAGACGAAAAAAAAGAAAAGAAAAAGATGAATAATGAAAGTGGTTACAAAAATGGGTAGACGACGGGACAAAAAGAAAATAAGCGCGAGTGGCCGAGTACAAGAGAATCCACTGGAAATTGAGGGAACAGGTTGCAAATGAGTCGAGTTGGGAAGCAAAGCGCATGAATAGCGCTTCGAGAGCTCTCTTCATTCCCTCACCGGTGCAGAGGGCAACCCCCAACGTGAAAACACAGTCCGTCTGAGGATTTCAATGCATTCCAGAGGTTATAGGCTCGTGCTCGAACCCTCCCTTTACCCTTGATCGTTCCCATAGAAAAAAGCGCGTTTCATAGGGAAAAGAAAGCGGAAGTACCAATACTCTCTTGGTCCACTCGACTCTTTCCACCCAGCCACAATCCTATAAAAATCCTTCCAGTAATGAAACTTGTGAATTACTGGATTGCGTACAAACGATCCATTTGATTATTCCATTAGAAATTGGCAAGGGGTTCGTTCAAACGGAACGATAGTTACGAATTAATTATTTATAATGCATCGATATTATATTGAACAAAATTGTATATAAAACTTTTTTGTTTTACTATTCGTTGAATTCTTATTTTTTCTTTTTCCTACTGCAGTTTTTGGTTCGAACAACGATCACTTTTAATTACGCTGGTAACATTTTCCCTGGCTCGTTACTCCTTTGGGTAACGTGAAAGTCGAAACTTCTTTCAAGAAGTCTAGAATAAGAGTGTAATGCGATTAAGGGTTACAACGAGTAGCTGGCACGCGTTCTATCCACAGGTTCTCTGGTTCGTTGTAACTAGCTGTTTTTAACCATCGAGATAGAACAAATCGATGCTCTTATTGCGGTGCTCCACCGGCGATACTGTAAACTCACGTATCCGTCCGACCGAACGATGGAGCGACGGGCTCATTAACCTTATCGAGAAAATTTACCGGGGTAAATGCAGCGTAGGTGAGGGATGCGGCGGAGAGAGGATGGGAAAAAGTCCGGAGCAAACGAGCGGACGAATAGGAGGGAATAAAAATTTCACGAAAATCGAGAAAAAGAGGGAAAGAGATCGAGGAAAAAGGGCGAGAAATGTAGGAATCGAGCAAGAAAACATGAAAGTATACGAGATTCTCTAATACCATCGAGCACGAGAGAGCGAATCGAGTATTCGAGCAGCGGCTACCGTTTGGCCCGGCTGGTGAGAGACTCTCGCGGGCTATTGCACACGGAACGCGAATTAAATCGAAACAAAATGCTCCGCACCGGTGGAGCACAGCAGTGAAGAGTCACGATCGAACTGCAATAGTAGGCAGCAAGTAGTATAGAATATATACATTTATACGTGTGTGTGTGTGTGTGTGTGTGTGTGTGTGTGTGTGTGTGTGGGTGGGTGGGTGGGTGTCACTGAATGCATTTTTGTGTGGGCGTAGTAAAGGTACAGTAGTCGCATCCGTGCAAGCACGAACGACTCCGTTTATTGAACTCTGTCGACTCTATGAAATTCTAATATCTTTTTCACGGAATAAACCACAAGACTGTATGAAAACGAAAAAAAACACAGTAAACTGAAGTAAAAACCTAGAAAAGTTCCTACAAAAAATAGATTAAGCCGGTGAAATAAAAAAAAACTGTTGATAAAGTATTCAGGGTGCGCGCTCTTGCATTATATACTTCTCACTGTGAAACATTATTTCTGTTTTCCCATTTCGCGTTTATGCTGCTGAGTATTAACTTTTCAAAATTACTCTCCTCGTTCCGAGTTCTCGTCCTGCTCTTTACCACGAATACCTATTTCGACGGTCTCCTCGGAGTATTTTCCGCAAATTGTTCGTGAGCGAAACGCGTATTTGCATACATTGTTGAAATAATGACTTGTAAAAATAGTATAGAGTTGCATTTGTGTATTGGATTTTTCCAAATTTACCCGTGCAGAAATGTTGACAGAGATACCCTATGTCCGATCAAATCCTGATCAGGATTTGTTATGGATTTCCCAAAACCGGCATCCCGTTTCGAATCCAACTTGCATCAGTATCGTCATATGTGCGACGACGATGGCATAATTTTGAAAATGGTGCGGTCACTTATATTTTCGATATTACTATTAAATTCCTATTTAAGTCTCTGTTTCTATTCATCGACATTCGCGGGCTGTAGATCCGTCCAGAAATGTTAACAGGGATACCAAACTACTGATCATATTCTGATCAGGATATGGCAGGGATTCAATCCTAATACGAAGCCTGTTGTGAGCGTAATATATATAGATATAGTAGTCGTAGTACCGGCCACGATCGACAGGTGGCGCATGGCCATCTCGCTTCTCACAAGCGAATCATGCGTCCGCTGGCATTATAAATGCGTAAACTGTACAGGAAAGTATTAAGGTTCGTCTGGAACGTGATGCAAAGAATTAGCACTCCAATAAATGTGCTATACGATTCTTGGATCATACAATTACGTACACTTTTTTCATATACATACTTATTATTTTTTTAGCCTATCCTGTGCTTTTAATTTGTTTCCTTGAAGCCGCGGGTAGAAGTATTGAATATAATGCTTTCAGCAATTCATTATTCTTACGTAATTAGATCGGAATTCCTAATGGAATCCAGTTTACAAACCTTTAGTCCTCGAATCTGATCCGACATCTGACTAAATCCCGATTGGGAGTCCGGGACACAGGTCAGAATCCAGCTGTTTCCCTGCCAAAATTTCTGCACGGGTATAGATCGATGGATTTTTCTTGATGTAACAACAACAACAAAAACAGAAATTGGCTTTTTTCCTATTTTGAAAAATTGAGATTCGCTGAATGTTGAAAATCCGGGGACGGTACAATCAATGTAATGAAACAAAAACCCCCTTAAATGACGAGAGATAGAATTGAGATAAATCGAGAAAAGCTGTTTACCAAGAGTTCTGGGACAAACTCGAAAAAGAGAGATAAAGATAGCGACAAGCTGTGGGTGGAGGATGTATCTTTTCATTCGCGAATCGGAGCCGGTCGCACGATGCATCGCACCGCAGAGAGTGAATCTTAAGCGCGATTGCACTCTCGAATTAAACTGAAACCCGATGTATAGCGGTGCGCCGCGTAGCCGAGGGCTTCATTGTTCGCGCGACTTGTTTGACTTCGGGCTTCGGATTTCGCTTGTTTAAAGGGAACGGGGTGGCGGCGGGACTTGGTGGTGGCGGTGATGGGAATGAGAAAACGACACAGAGCAGGATAATAGGAATCAACCCTAGGCTCGCGAGTGATTCCACCGCCTAAAGCTTCACCGGTAAACTGTTCCATTGTAAGGCACAACGCGGTGGGAAATAGTAGGTAAAGCACAGATGGACTTTTGTACCGGACCGATCTTCTTGTAACGACTATTCCCATTCCTTTTAAAATTTTTTTTTTCACAATTCTTATTACTTTTTTCCAGAATTAAACCAACAAAAGTAGGAATTTGCAAAGAAAGTTTTCCTTGTAAACAATTCGATCATTCGATACGCGTTGGATCATATAATTTCACTAATTGACAACGTAAAAGAAGATTTAACTATAAAGAAAATAGCAAGTCACACCGTCTCGTTGAATTTTAAATTAATTCTTGCCTATTAATTCGAAAGAGGGAGATAATTGTTTTTAAAGCGTCGTGACGAATTTAAATTCATTTACATCTGTTTCTTGCGAACTGTCTTGGGATTTTTCAAATTTGCATAACGTTTTTTAACAAGAAAACAATCATTCGCAGTGGAGCAAGTTCTTTTGTCGGGGTTTTCACGAATAATATACACCTGTTTTACATTTGCCAAGCTCTGTTGAGCCGTTCCGCATCTTCCTCCGTCTCGCTGTTGCTCGGTGGTTTTTCGGTCCCGCGAGTCACCGGACACCCACCCTGGTGAATGTTTCATGCATTACCCATCTTATGCGCGCGTGACACAGGGTAGGCTTTTGCCATAATCCATTCCTTGGCTCGCTGTGGCTTGTAGTTACGCTCCTGGCGCTTGTGTCCCGACTATCGCTCTATATTTATGTCTTCCGAGGTGGAATTTACAGGGGGAAATGCGGGACTCGCTTCCTCTTACACAAATGACCAATGTGAGTCGAGGATAGGTGCGGATGCGCATTCTACACGCCACAATTCGGCAAGGGAAAAAAGATTTTACAGTTGGGGTTTCCTTCTGAAGAAACGAAAAAATATCATTCCCATTAATTCAAATTTTTTGTTTCTAATCAACTTCGGGTTTTCGTATCAATGTTGATAAGAAATTTACATTTGCTCACTATCATCTCCAATATTTCTAAAGAAAACGTAAATACCCAGTCAATTCCTCAATCTCTTAATTTTCGAGATTAAAATAGGACACTAAAAAATAAAATTTGTACTACTTTAAAACATCCCATAGCTTTTCAAACTAGCGAGGTAATGCGGATCCGAACGTAACTTAGGCTACGAATTGGCTCGATATATCAAAAGTTTCGAAACTAGAGTACTCCGAAAGTTAAATCGCTCTAGGTGCCGGACCAATCGCGATAAATGCGATACATGTCCCAACGCCTCTCCGAGTGCAGTTTTTACGAGAAAGCTTGAAAATACGTTACTACAAGTAGTACGAGCCTTACATATACGTGGCAAAAGTAGAGCACGAGTACATTAAAAATCGAAAGCCATTTGACACTCTCGAAAATATCGAATTAAGATAAAAGTGGAGTATATCTTGAAGCAGATCAAATCTATCCTACAATTCCATCCCCTAGATGGAAGTCTAGATTTTTGACACTCTCGAAAATATAGAATTAAGATAAAAGTAGAGTATATCTTGAAGCAGATCAAATCTATCCTACAATTCCATCCCCTAGATGGCGCAGGAGACATTTAATACCACGTGTGATAGGATTCTGCAGATTGCTATTACGCAAGACGAACAGGAATCTAAGTCTTACAAGCGCATAAACCTAAAACAGTCCGGAGTTAGATGTTTCCATAGTCGTATCCGTCGAAATAGGGTAGGATGAGATCGGTGCAATGCTTGGTACAAACCACCTACGTAGCTGTAGACACTTGAGTACACGTACACCTACTAACTGCAGATATCTTGCTCCAATCCATGTGTATTGTGGGTTCGTATACGTACGGATGTATGCGCGCCGATTATTGCTCCTGAGGGTAATACACATAACTACGCAGCTACGCGAAATTACTCGGGATATATGTATACTGTATACGTTCAACTGAGGGAGCAATTACTTTGCTCATCCTGAGGCACGTGATCAGACGTGTAGTAATTTTCGAAGGTAACTAAATTAGGCAATAATGCTACCGAAAATAACACTGCTCGTTGCAAAAAAGTAATTAACTACGAATTATTAACAAAATATAGTCGACTATTTTTATACGATAATTGATCATAACAATCTTGTTTACAATTTTTTTAAACAAATATCAATTCTCTCTTACTCTTGAAAACTTTATTACGTATTTTTGAGAGATTTCCGTGACGTTTGTAGTTGTTTGTACCGAAACGTCAAAGATTAAAAGCTCTATACGTCACGAACAAAACAAAAATTCTTTTTAAATGACTTTGCCACAGCGTCGTTTGATAATGAAAAAAATTTCAACGAGATTGAGATCGATTCTTGTACCTCGTATTATAAAGAAAACAGCATGAACGACAGAAATTTTTAAGAAAAAACGAAACAGAAAAAGGAAAGAACAGAAGTTACGAAAAAGTTTAACGGCATCGCAAACATTCAACGCTCGAACATGAAACGTCCTCGTCTTCTCCTTCGTAGTGTATCCTTGCATATATATATATATATATATCGTCCTCATCTTCTCCTTCGTAGTGTATCCTCGCATATATATATATATATATATATATATATATATATATATATATATATAGAGAGAGAGAGAGAGAGAGAGAGAGACCCACCCCTTGGCAGAAGAAGTATGGGCAAGAGAGAAAAGTTGGAAAAAGAGTATCCGTGGTAGACCTGGGTTTTGCACCAGAGAAAGAGAGAACACGCTTTGCACTCACTTGCGAACGAAAAATATTACTCGCACAACTCGTAAAATTCAATATCGTTCGAGTTATCACTCTTACTTCCCCTCCCCGCAATCCCTCCTTATAGGTGTATACATCCATCCTACCTACATATGTACGACTGGGAATCTCTCTATATCGTGTTACACGTGAAGAATTTTAGAGCGCGCATGTATACGTGCTGCGCGCAGATGTGTTTTCCGGTTTCTGTTCGCGGATACGGATGACATCTAAAACGGATAAAGATGTACGAGAAGAAAATAACCACACTTTTTTTTTGAGGTGCTACATGCTATGCACGTGTCATCGAATTTTGTTTAGATAAAATCAATAAGCAAAAAAAAACATTGCTAAGTTTGATACATTTTTGATATAAGTGTTCACTGAATTTTAGAATTTTATGCAATTCATAATATTTGTTCGTTACTTGCCTTAAAGATGTAAATTAAAACTGTTTAGACGAGGTAATTTAAATAGTGAAATAAACATTGTTTGGAGGGAATAATTACAATAATAAAATCAAAATAAACGATCTAAAGATATAGTAAAGATTATTTAGAAAATATTATTATTTATTTAATAGATGAGAATAAAATATTTTAATTGAATTATGTACCTTGAAAACGACAATTTCTGCAACAACATTACCTGTTGTACGTGCTTTTGTCGAAAGTACAAAGCAAAGCGTAAATTTTATATGCGAGACTCATAATTGAGAAAATAGCAGGAAGCTCGCTCTAGCCGAGGAATTTTATCAAAGTTTCTTCACGTAGAATTATCACAATACGAGTTTAGCAGCAGCAATGTTTAGATTGCTTCAAACATTCGATAAAATTTTCAACTTTTTCAGCACGTGTAATAATTTCTTTTCATACAGTGCTCTCCAATAGCTTTTTATTCATACGTTGTCTATCTCTGGTTTATGAATTTATAACAACCCACAATAAACACCAATGATAGGTGATATAATAAACGAGGTGGATCCAGACGTGGCAAACGATGGAAGATCAAAGCAACACCGAGTCGTTTTATCACAATTAAATGAATAAATAAATAAATGAACATAGGATTTTTGACTGTCGATATCGTTGACTTCTCCCCTCTAATGACACAGGTCGTATATTTATAGGGATGTCGAGATGGTATGCGCATCGCCAAGCTTTCGATACATTCAGACCTCTCCCCATTCAATATAGAGTTGTCAATGCATTGAAAGCCGATGCAATCTACAAAATCCCATAGCTACATACAAACACGAACCTCTCCCTCTCTCTCTCCTTCCGGCTCAATAATAATCTTTGTATTCGACCGTTTATTAAAGCACACCGCGAGTTTCGAAAACGATTACAGCCCGAATTGATAGAACGAAATATGTATAGGTCGCCAAGAGCCTTGGCAATATCGTATGATCGATATTGCCTGCGGGATGGTAGCACGAGAGAGACAATAGAAGTCGAAACGTAAACTCTATTCAGGCCTCCACTCGATGGCACTAATTGTGGAGCTTTCGGTGCAGCTTTAAAATCCCTCACTCGAGTACTAAATGTTCCGTACATCCTGGAATTCAATCGCCAATTAGACCGAAACTCTTTGAAAGAAAAAGAGAGAGAGAGAGAGAGAGAGAGAGAGAGAGAGGGGCTTCTCGTTTCGGTTCCGTAAATAACTACTAACCGAAACGAAACGCCCCGCGCTTTTGAGGTGGCTGAGATTGAAAGGCTACGAGGAATAAAATCGTGGAAATAAAATGATTTTCATGGCGAATCGAACCTTTTCCCTGCAACGCGTTAATCGAGACGATGCTTTTCGAACTTTTGGGAATATCCATCGGCTTTGATATATATTCCGACAGGCCCTACGTCCCAAGAGAGTCTCGACGCTACGATATTTCCCCATGTATATATGTATAGATATATATATGCAAATATCTTTCTCTCTCGGTCTACTCTTGTCGTTCCCTCTACCCACTCACTTTCTCTCCATTTCCGCTGAAACCCACTCGCTTTTCGCGGCGAAGGTCCATAATTAGTTTCGATCTCCCGGGCTCACCCAACCTGGAAATGAATAATTCTGAAACCAAGCGCAAGGCTCTCTCGGATCCCTCCGCCTATGTAGCTTTTCCTACCGGCCCTTCAGTAGACTATTCTGCCCTTTTCCCTTCCTCTCAGCCCCTATAAATTTTCTCGCATTTGCGAGTCGAAAAGCTGTTATTTAATTTGTTTTTCTTCTTCTTTCTTCTACTTCTTTACCGCTCGCGCCATCTTCGCTGTAGCAGCGAACGGAGCAGACAATCGGTAGGGTCTGAATCGATTAATTTTATATCTTAAGCGCGCAAATGGCCACATGAGATTCCGGATCGGCGATGTTTCTCGTGAATAGATGATTAATTTCCGACAACGATGTGATAAAAGATTTCGATCCGGAAAAATGTAAATTACTTGGACTCCGATTATTGTCCAAACAATTTTTTTCATGGAAAAACAAATTTAACGTATTCTTAATCACTCGATACCTACTGGCGATCTTTAAAATATCGTAAAGGAAAAACTGACGGAAAGGAGGGGGCTAATTTGTCTCGAACTCTCGACTTTCCAAGATTTCAACTATTCTCGCTCCACCTCTCCTCCATTTTTTTCCATCGTTATATACTCCTCAAAGTTTCTTGCCTTTAATTTTAATGGAAAATCTGCTCCGGCACGAGATGCAAAGAATAAACGAAGAAGATACGTCGGGTAGGTAACACGCCCAGCCGGAAAAAAAATGGAAGGAAAAAGAAAATCGAGACAAGAAAGTGTAGAGAGAAGTTGAAGGAGAAGAGAGACGACGTATCGGGGAAGGTACGAACGAGAAGACATACGTGTGTTTCGAGGCAAAAAATTATCCAACCCTTCGTGAATATTCTGCCTGGATAATATATTGTTAGTCTAGCGCTCAACAAGTTTTCCTTGACAGGCGCTAGCCAAGACTGACTATAAAAAGTTATTCAGATATTCGTTTGACACTGACATGCATAACGACAGGCGTACAGGAATAAGATGATTCCGTAGACAAGTAAGTTGGCAAACAGAATTTAGGCATCGAAGCTGCCACCGGCGTTGTTACATATCATGAAGCAACGGTGAAGAAATATTTGCTGATAAACATGTATAAGGGAGTTTTTCACAGTCGTACGACAGGTAAAAAAGAGAAAGAAAATTGGAGTACGAGTTGGGAGGAGAAGAAGAAGCGATATTGTGTTCTCTGCGAGGACTGTAAAAGGTTTCCACGCATCCAAGAAGCGAGTCTCTTGTCGACAGCACATCGCAATCCTGTTTTCACGAGCGGCTTGTTCGCTGAAATGTTTTCCCCTTGAATTCTATAGTATATTTCTATCGATCTTACCCGCTGTACGTGCACGAATAATATATAGAAAAGTCTTTTACCTTCGATTTTTCGCGGCGACGAGCAACCGAATCTTTTTTTGCGCCTGGATGTTTCATTTACCGAATGTAAAATAGAATTTATCAATGCTCAATGTGTGGAAATAATGCGCATTCAACTTCCATAGAAATTCGTTTGAATCGAATCAATTTGTGGTCGTCGCTGAATCCATTTTTGAACGGTTCTTTTTCTCACGGAATGTAATTATCGTCCCATTTTGTGCCATTGAATTTTTATCAACTATTCGTCCCGTCCATTTTCCTCGTCCGCTCAGCTTCGTTTCTCCACCTACATTTGTCTCGAACGAAAAATAAAAGTCAAATCTATATAAAGATATTTACAATGAAATGCATTGCAGGTAAATGGCGTAGCGGTCATGCAGGTTGAAATTCTGTGTGACGTATAGAGAATAGAGGTTGAACGACAGGGAAAACGAGACTTTGGACGAGACACGATGTATAATCCTGGGAAAATGGACGGGCATGCCCTCTGTTAATTCGGATACTGCCGAACAAACTCAGAATGACACTGGTACGATTGGGCGAACCCGGGTAATCAAAGCGGGATTCTCTCGAGCGGACGGGTGATCGGCATCAAAAAACGATACCGGAACGCTTTCCACACATCTATACGAATCTAGGTAAAAGCCTCGAGACCCACGAGTGGACGCGATGAGTGTGTGCGCATATTGTGTATCTGCATGTGTGTTTCGTATCGCAGAGGGATGCAACGAACGGGCACGCGAGAGGCGCGTTGAGTTCGCGATACGTCAAGCTGCACCGGCAGGGGTTGGAGAGCATTTGCAATTTCGACACGGCGTTGTCGGCAAAACGTTTAGTCATCTGCACAGACGCGAATAGATTGGGAAAAGTGGTTTATAGTATATCGTATGGGTTGATGTGTATTCTCCTCTCGTGACATATATGTATACAAATCGAAACGGACGAAGCCGTAAATGTTGTACAGTTGGAAATGAAAATATTTTGAAGTCACTTTCAGGCTAGCCAGATTTTTAGGGAATACGGCGCGCGGTCAAGGCATCGGTCCAAAAAAACTTCGAATCGAGATACCGCGAGATGAATATGAATATTAAATTCATATTCTTGGCTTGTCCCGATACGTTCATCAAAAGATCAAAAAAGAATTGCGGGAATTTATTTTTTCAACTTTTTGAAGGATGAATTGCAACAAGCAGAGAATAAGAATGTGATGTTTAAGTTGTATGGAAAATTTATAATCTGGGAAACTTTCTATAAAATCTCGTTGGACGAAAAGAAATTGCGACCCTCCTAAGGTCTAGGCAGTTCAAGATGGTGGTCGACTTCCAGGGCTTAGGGTAGGTCGAATGAACATTTTCGTTTCGTCTTCAAACACTTTATAGGAAGATTTCTATATCGGAAAATTCTCATACGGACTAATTGCAACAAGCAGAGAATAAGAATGTGATCTTCAAGTTGTATGGAAAATTTTGAACAAATTGCGACCCTCCTAAGGTCTAGGCAGTTCAAGGTGGTGGTCGACCTCTGGGACTTGGGGTAGATCGAGTGAACATTTTCGTTTAGTCTTTAAACGCTTTATAGGAAGATTTCTACATCGGAAAATTCTCATACGGACTAATTGCAACAAGCAGAGAATAAGAATGTGATGTGCAAGTTGTATGGAAAATTTATAATTTGGGAAACTTTCTATAAAATCTCGTTGGACGAAAACACATTGCGACCCTCCTAAGGTCTAGGCAGTTCAAGATGGTGGTCGACCTCTGGGGCTTAGGGTAGGTCGAGTGAACATTTTCGTTTCGTCTTCAAACACTTTATAGGAAGATTTCTCCATCGGAAAATTCTCATACGGCACGAAAATCACATTTTTCTTTTTCTTTAAAGCCACGAATGCATCTGTGCGTTGGTTGTTTTTACCGTGAAACCGCATATCAGCGTCGATTTTTCTAGGCACGTTTTCTAATATAATGTTGCGACAGCGAATGAGACATGGAGGAAAAGAGCTCGTTACTCTTCTGCTCTCATTCTCACCCTTTTCGTGCTATGCTTGGTTCACGAGTCGCGACCAGGATCGCGGAGACGATGAAATTAGGCGAGATTCTCGTGGGAACGCCCGGTTTTCATCCATCATCGCGTCACCTCATGTTTGCGAGTCGATAAACTTTTTCATAGATCGAAGACTGGCTAAGAGCCAAGACCATGCCAAATTTTGCGTGACAAGACTGAGTTATAGCCGTTAACTATGCATGGCGAAACCATTTTTATAGACGGTCACAACCTTTTAGGTTTTTGTTGTTTCCATTTCGAAGGAGATTCTGAATATTGAAGGGTTGCCTAAGCAGCAATGATTTTTACAGATATCGACCAATATATTCTAATTCAAACGACTCCTGTTAACTCGTGTGGTCGGTCGAGTATCTAAATAAAGATACGTTGAGAAGGTACGAGTAAATCTAGTACGTATAGAAGAGCTTGTCTCTATTCTATTTGCATTGTCCGAGAAAATCAAAACCGAATTTGCGACTGCCAATCATAGTTGGACATGTTCCCGGCTGTACTAAGCACGAGCTTCGAACATCGCATAACTATTATAACGTAATCTTCCAAGCTCGATGTAGTACTCTGCGTAGTTATAGTTTGAATTTCTAAAGCGTACACGACTTTACAGTGTTTTCATGAAAATGCGTGAAGGCTTTTCATCGAATATCGGACGTCCGGTGAGGCCTCACGTATTTTCTTTCTATGCACTATATGCATCACGCGATCTTTTTTTTTTTCAATATTCCAGTAGCTTCTCGGTTTTGCCAGAGGACGAGAATAAGCCCTCGGTAAAAATGCATGGTAAATCCTGTCACGGTTTGATGTTCTCGGGACAACGCGTGTACTATTTACCCACACGAAAAAATAAATATGCTCGTATATAGCGTATATATATATATATATGTGTGTATATATATATATATATATATATATATATATATATATCCATATATTGTAGACGAAAAATTGTACGCCGTACTGTAAAATGGGATTATATTGACATTGCAGGTAACTTTGACAGTTTTTGGGAGTCAAAATATGTGGAAAAATATGGTTTACGTGTATTCACAGCGGTAGAAAGGTCGAAATACAGAATATTTACGGAAATTGCAAAATATCCGGATTATTATGGTGATAACCATGTTGCGTGGGAAATTTCTGATTCCGTAACCTCCGATTGAAGTCTTCTTGACTACAAAAAATAATTTGACCCTCGACAGGTGCCGACAGTCGACATTCGTACTTTAATTTGAACACGGGAGGGGGGGGGTTAGGCAGGTGAAATTTAGTTTTCCTTCAGAAACACTTTATAGCATCATTTTGGAACCGAAAATTTCCCGCGTAACACGAATACGATGAAATAAAGGCGTTTTGCATCAAAACA
The DNA here is from genome assembly GCA_030523005.1 of Tryphoninae sp. B BG-2022a. Taxonomy (NCBI): domain Eukaryota; kingdom Metazoa; phylum Arthropoda; class Insecta; order Hymenoptera; family Ichneumonidae; species Tryphoninae sp. B BG-2022a. The sequence goes on along the minus strand of JAPYZU010003425.1, from coordinate 664 downwards.
AATTTGACCCCATCATCCAGACATTTTTTGCAGGTCCCTTCCTATGGCTCCCAAAAATTTCGATTTTCGAAGGACCACGACGACCACAACAATTGAGCTATGCGGATGATTCTGGGCTCGTTGTCGAGTACTCGGCGAGTTCTTCGTAAAGTTATTCGTGAAACTTTCTGTCGGACGAACAAGAACGGAAATACAACGTCGCCAAAAATCGATTTTTCGAGATTCTGCGAATCCATCAATATTCCGACATACTCTATTCCAGTGAATTTTAATCCTTTCTCAGGTTCTAAGAACCTATGTCAATCGCAAATTTCCCGTCTAACAAGAAAATTATGGTTTCCTTTTACAATTTTCTGATTTTATCGACCTTAAGGGTAAAATCGTTGTTTCGTGTGTTTTTCGTCTACCCCCAGAGTTTTTGAGATATGAGCCCAAATATGGCAAAAGTTATGAAGTTATTTGGGCCCATATCTCAAAAACTCTTGTGTATATATATACACACAAAATAGGAAGGGAGGACTGGAAGTGCACTTGATCGCCAAAAAACATAGTCTTTTATTGGAGCAAAAAAAGATGGAATTTAGAATGTTAAAAATATGTTAGGTACTTACAAAAAAACTTTCGAATATACAAAAAAATATTCGAACATACTCAAAGTAGCCTC
>JAPYZU010003424.1:0-13125 GCA_030523005.1 Tryphoninae sp. B BG-2022a | reverse complement strand
TTGAAACACTGAAGGAATCGATGACGTGTTAATCACCAATGTGCACGAGGCTAGGTATTACTGTCTCGTTTGTCACGAAACTGTATTACACCGCTCGATCTACAGATTCGTGAAAGGTATGATTTTTTCTGGCTAACAAGACTCTATGTGAGGTTCGCAATGGTAAAGGGAATCAAGATGAAATTGAATTTTACCACGAGCCCGGTATTCAATTTAAGTTTCGTCGGGGTGAATTACAGAGGACGTACGACCAGTTGCGGTCGGTTCCTGGAAGCCCATACGTCCGCATGCTGAAATCGATTTCAGTTCGAGATACAAATAGCCCATGCGATCGCGAAGAATGAATTTTAAAAATCGAGGATGTGCGTATCCCCTATCTACAGATATATGTTTGTTTTATAGATTTGAACAAAACGAATCTGAACAGATGAGTTAAAACTACGCCTCCTCCTTTTTCCGCCTCTTTTTCATTCATACATACTTTTCTATTTCTGATTGCCCAAAATGTGTTTAAAAAATATCTCGAAACAAAAGTTCCAGGTAATGAAAATTAGATGTAAGGCCTGTGGGACAGCGTATGAGCCTCCCCACTCTATCGCTATCTATATGTATATCTCTTACTCTCCCTCCCTCTCTCTCTCTCTCTCTCCCTTAGCCTCTCTCTCTCTCTCTCTCTCTCTCTCTCTCTCTCTCTCTCTCTCCCTCTCGCTCGCTCTCTCCCTCTCTATCTGCGTGGCTCGGACTCACTCTCTTTATCGCTCCCTCTCTCTCCATTGTGATGCAAATTTAATAACTCATCTTTTGTTCTTGCCCCGCCTGTGCAGACGGATATCTCGCCGCACTGGTGGCTGACAAAGTTTGGCCTAAACCCCTTGGGCCACCGGGGAAAGCCAGCGGAAGTTCTCCACGCGAAGTTATTTATTTAAAGTCGCCAAATTGGCCAATTCTCCTGTAGAAAGGCAAGATAACGCGAGGCTGCTGCTAGAGTTGGAGAGGGGAAAAGAGCTTTAATCATTCCCCGGTGGAGTGGAGAACCACTCGAAAGTTATCAAATAATAAGCAGAGTAACGCTAGTCCGGAAGAACGATCGATGATTTAAGATTTGAAAATTCATACGACGCTATGAATTTTTTTATTTCCTCCGACAAACAAGCATATAACCATTTAAAGAATGCAGACACGTTGTGTTTTTATACTTTCCTGCAACTGTTATATTCGAAATTCATTTTTATAAAAAACCATGTCGATTGTCACAATTCAAAAATACTTTTCATTTCCTCACTGTACAGAGTTTCTTTCATTACGGACGTCGTGTACAAATCGAGCGCAGGAATTAAAAAAAACAAAAAACTGAAGTCACTCACTCCTTAATGAAACTAAATTTTATAGCTCTCGAGTGCCCGAAAATATATCAACCGCGATAAAAAAAAAATTGGGAACGAGGGAAAAGGGTGGAATGGAGAAGAGTCAAAATGAGGTTACCGCTTTGGGCGAAATGAACGGAGAATTTCACGATATTGGTTTTACTGTTGGACGAACTATAAGAACTCGACGCTTGTATGAGGTCGATACTACTGCAAAGCTGGTGTGGAAAGCCCGAAATTAATATCGAACGTATGTATAGCGTACCTTCGATATATATACCTATGTAGCGCGATATAGAAACAAATGGCAAAGCCAGACACGAGCTCGATTGTAGCCATCAACATCAAAGAACAAAAAATCCGAGGCAAAATAACTGGATCTTTGGATTAACGAGCGGAGAAGTACGAAATATAGAAAACAAAAATTATCGACGTTCGCTCAACCCTTTTTAATCCATCCCTCGTTTTCTATCGTTACATTTTTTATCCATTTTCCTTCTCTGTCGAATCGACTCTCATATAAAAAAACACTGTTTTCTTTTTCTATCGTTTCCATCGATGGCCACCAACTGGTATCGTTCGCCCAACTACTCGGCTATAAATGACCGAAGCCGCCACAAGGGGTCGTCCTATTCCGTTCGCTGTTTGTCCGACTATCCGCCACCCCACAGCCTTGAAGCTTTGTAGGCCAACCTGATTACCAGTACGAAACTAGATTAGTGTTCATTCACTATGGCCGATAGAAAAACTGATTTATACGTATTTCCGTGATTTAATAATTCGTACTCTCGCTTTTCTCGATCACCTTCATTTTTCCCAACTTCATCCAAACTCTCTCTCTTTTCCAATATTTACTTTTTCTTCCTCGCGTCGTACAGAGATCGAAATCTCTTTGGCGTATCAAATCGTACGTTGAATTCGGCCTAGACAAAACACGGATAAATCCATACCGGAAAAGCTATGAAATAAAAAACAAGCTCAAAACTCAACATAGTTTATAATTTGGGAGTGAAAATAAAATTTATTTCTTTGTCAGTAATAACGTTAGCGAAACATGAAAAATATTCTCACAACTCGAAAATTAGATCCAGCTTGATTTATCCCCGACTTCGTTTTTTAACACACGAGTAATAACCATACACTCTTAATTGGGAACGGAGAGATTGCGAGCGGCTTGATAAATTGTATGACGCACAGTAATGCATATACATATAAATGTAACGAGAGACAGAGCGATTCGCTTGATGTTTCCATTCGCGTTGCTGGCCAGATTCGCGCTCATTGCATTAGCGAACACTAATTGGTAAAAATGTTCGCTACAGAACCTGAGGTTCGATAAATATGTGTCTCGACAGCGACATCCGTCCGATTAAAATCGATACCCACGCAAACGTTGAAAGGCTTTTTCACAAGTTGACTGTGGATATGTAATCAGTCGTTTTTCCTCATTTACTCGAATCAATTAAAAATACAATTTGATACTACGATAAATTGAAACAAGTCGAGTAAACATCGGATAACGTCAATGGATAAAAAAAATACAATATGAAGTATGATTAATCCACTTCTAAGAAAAGTTGTCATCGATGTGACTTGATTTATTTTATATTGTTATTATTGTTATTTTCGTAAAGAGCGTTATATTGATAGACGAAAATTCGGGCAATTCGATTGGACGGATGTGTACTAGGAATGGGGGATGGGAGAAGGGGACGTATCGTTGGAGAACCGAAGTAGAGAGAACGCAATGTCCGCTTTTGAATCGCGCATTACTTCCACGAGCAATTTCACGAAGCGAGCGATTTCGCTCCCGGGTATATATAAGCCAATATATCATATCTCTATTTTACTTTACAGCTCACACGCGTCTGGTGTTGAGACGTGTTGCGAGAAAGAATTACTTATCGCCCGGGAGAGATTGGGTTATACGTTTTTTTTCTGAAGACACTGGAAACGGACAAACTGATGAATTCCTATTCCCTCATCAAGCAATGTCACTCTGCTCGATGCAATATAAATCTTGAGAAAATATTAATATAAGATAAAAATTATTCACTCTCGTATCGAAAAATATCGTGACTCGTCGAGATCGAAACTCGTCAAGATTAATATTACGATTTTGTTTCTACATCCTTCGTAAAATCAATTTCAGCACCATCGAATCTCGACGTGCAATTAATTACTTTCCGGAAAGTCATGTCCGTCGGATATGAAGGTCATCGAGAGCGAGAACAGAGAGAGAGAGAGAGAGAGAGAGAGAGAGAGAGAGAGAGAGAGAGAAAGTACAGGAAGTTTAACTAAAGACGCGAGAGCAAAGAGGAAGGGAGAACACGAAAGCTCGACGAAGATGTAATTTCTAATGGCTTCATATACTCGACCAAAGGCACTCTCCAAAAGTCTTGGCTCCTTAAGTACGCGAATTCCTCGAGTTATCGTGCCACAGGTACAGATATAGCTTCATCAGAAGCGTGAGATGAAGCAAGTCGTAACAAAAGCCCACTGTCTCGCATAGTTGAAATTACTTATCTCTTTACTTTGCCGATTTTAATTAAGCGAGCGGATGTTTTTTTTAATTAACACAGCTGTTTACATTGTTGCTTCTGATATAATTTGTTCCTATTCGAAATGAACAATTTGTACAATTTATAACATTCTATATCATACATTTACACTGACAGTTGTACATAAATCTTGGGGCTTAATTAGGAAACGCGTAGAGACGTGGATGGAGTGCAAGAAATAAAGAGAAAGAAAAAAAACATTCGCAGGGCGAACGAAAGAATCGAGGTACGTCACGTTTGTTTTCTCTAGCAGAGGGTTGAGAGTGGTGAAAACGTGTTTATACGTATGTAGGATGGGTGTGACCGCATGTGTGTGCGTGCGTCTATTTGCCGGAAGAGAAATGAGATCGACGTACGGGATCTGCAGGGCGTCCCTTTGGCGAACGTCTGCACCATTCCCCATGCGGCTCCATCTCTTCTCGGCTTCTTGGTAGTTCTCTCGCTTTCCCTTTATCCCCGTGGTCTCTTCTCGAGTCTTAAACCGGAAACAACACCGTCGAGTCAGATAGTTGCACACCAAGACGGTAATCTCTCGAGCTAAACCAACGAGAGAAACGTGTTTGGAACAGAGGAGCTTTCCGACACGGGGATGACGCCCACAGACGCGATTTAAGGGTGGTACCTACTTTTTCTCTCATCCACCACCAGTTTTCTCTCATACACCGTTTTCGTCATTTCCCGTTATTACTTTAGCGTCAGACGCAGTAGCCAACATCCTCGAACGATTCGTAAAAAAAACTGCGAAGATCAATTTGTAAAAAAAACCACCCCATTTCGTTTCTTGGACAGAGTGCCGATAGCAGACATCGTCATGGACGCGCGAGGGTCGGGATAAAAAAGGGACGATATGATTTTTCATGAAGTATCAACGCGTAGCTGAAAGCCTTGAATTTATCTTTCATATTTTGCATGTATGCTTTAGAAATAATAACGACCTGTCCTCACCGGAAACTACGAGAATATCCGTGAGGAACGCGTTGATCGCGAATTATGTCATCGCAGTAACTCCATTCCAGAATCGATATACGTATGCAGGATGAATCGTCACATTTTCCCTTATCTCCTGACGGATGCTCGCTCGAGCCACTGACCGTGGAAACAAGGGATGAAAAAGAGCACGCAGAACGGAGATACGTAGTACGAAGTGACAAGGGTGAAAGAGGACAGAAAGAGAGAGAGAGAGAGAGAGAGAGACGAACGAAAGATGGTCGTCCCTGTAATATCGCGTATCGGGAAAGAGGGTTGCCCATGCATGCATACATACGCCATTCGCTGTGTCGGATACTCGAGCGGACACAGTAAGCCGAGACAGAGCAAAGCAAAAAAAGAGAAGAGGGGTTCGCGCGCGCGAAGAGAAGAGGGCGCAAGCAACTTGGCTGGAGGGATGAACGGTACAGAAGGGGGAGGGACTTTTCTCTCCTTCGTGAGCTTTCTCGCCGGTTTTGTCGTAGTCGGGATGTGGGCCGCGGCGAGGAGAAAGTCGACGGGCAAGGGGGACGCGCGTATCGACCCATGAGAGAGCGTAGAACCGTGGTTGTGCTCTGCCTATACCCCCATCATCGTGTTCCGACTCTACGTAGAAGACCGCGAGGTCTATCCACGTCTCTTTTCCTCGTTACGTGTGACTCTATGTAGGGGTTGCTCGGGCCTCTTATGTGTGTGTGTGTATGTATAAATAGATAGATATACAATCCAGGAGGTGGAAAGTAAGAGGTTGGGATTGCGATATGCTGTGCACGCGTGTGCAAAGTCCGGAAAGGGCGGTAACACTGTTGGACGAAGGTATAACTGAAAAACCGAAAGGGGGAACATTAACGCTTCCGCGATGCCACTGCACGCCATCTCGGGTGCGTACTTGTACGTTATGGAGTGTACGTACCCCAGTGTGTTCAGCAAAGTTGAACAATATAATCCACCGAAGAGATTTTAGTTTACACTTGGACACTGTGTACCTCATGGGGTTCAATGTATTTTATAGGGTTGGAATTTCTTAGACAGATTATAGTCTGTAAAATTGAGATTGAAATATCGATCGATATTTTCATCGCTCCAGGGTGGATAAACCACGTTGAAAAAAAAAAGAAAAAAGGAAGAGATTGCGAGGGTCATAAGAGCAGAGTCAAGAGGTGTGTAACACTTTTTAACAGGGTTGAAAGTGGTCAGAGCACTCGAGGAAAGTTAGATGGGTCAAGGCAAAAAGATTTAGGATGGGTAAGCTGAGAGATGGACGAACAACTTGCCGAAAGTTCTGATAAAATGACCGCCTGAGAGGCGAGCTTGCCACCGGATAATAGCCAAGAATATTCAGTCTAAATAGACTTAAAGTTATAGTAGAACTTCAAATCTTGGTCATGGATAAAACTTGATCATCAGATATTAATGACCTGGTCCAACTTTGATAGCTCAATTTACCTTGAATTTTATTAAAAACAAAATAATAGCCTTGTCAATTAATCATTCTATTATAAATATATTTTTCAGTCGATCAACATATTTTCAACAATCCATGTTTACAAAAACCCATTTGTCCATCATAGCGACGTAATATCATATTTCCCCACGGTACCTTGTACACATATGCGCACTTTGTATAGAAAGGACTGCGAGGACCCATAAGCTTGTGAAAGGATGAAGAAGCTTTTACCTTATGTGCGTAGTCGCCTCCGTTACGCTTGGCAACCAAGCGATCTTTCATTCCAGTACACACTGTTATCACGAGTCTTAGGTTATAAAATAATTATATGAGAATGCGTTATAATTCCAACGGGACATATTGTTTACGACACGATGAATTGCAAGTTTTGGTATCCGTTAACAGGGGTGAAAACGCTCGATTCCAGCGGTCCGTAATCTTAGTGGTCACCTAAATTGCACGTCATCGGAGTCTCTTTCAATGTCGACACTCGTATACCATGTTCACTAAACATTAGTATAGAGAGACAGAAAGAGAGACAAACCAATTACTTGAATTCTACCGGTAACAAGAAACGTCCACGATTCGTTTGGCCCACTTGTGGGTAACTTGACATTACACACAGAAAATAAACAAAGGAAGAAAGGAGAAGATCGTACGAATTTCATGAACAGGACCCTGGAAGAGACAGGTCAATGTAAATTCTCCAAGTTTCTCTGTTGGATTGAGTACGCAACAAGCGTTGAAAGAGGTCACGGGATGACTGGAGGCTATCTCTGTATAGGAGTTGGGAGCATCTGGGGTTTAGTAACTTATATGTAACTATGCAAAGGAAATGAAGAAAGAACCGAAATGGTTTGACCGTAAGATCCAAGAGTATGTTGGGCTCATGGTGTACAAATTCCTCTCGAGGAAGGCTCCTAAATACAGCGAAGTTTTGGTAGGCGTACCGGTTCAATCTTCGAGGGTTTTCTGGTAACTTGGGGGTTGATCGTGGAGAACTAAGTCACGTTAATGAATATATATATATATATATATATATATATGTATTTCGCGAAAGCACATTCCGATTTCGCTCGGTTCACCAAGTCCCCCGACAGATCTGCTTCGAAAGTCAGATGACGAACGAACAAAGAAGGGTTAGGACAAAGAAGGAAGGGTTGAGAGTGAAGCATGGTAGGAGAAAGGAGACTCGTGAAAATTTCATCGAAGTTGGAGACTTGGCTGAGGTCCCAATCGAGTATTTCCCGGCTGGCAGCCACCAATGGCATTCCTTTTTTGTGCTCAAAGGTACGAACACGTGTGGTATATGCTATAGGAACGGTGAGAAAAGAAAACGAAACCCGAAACTCCCTTTATCGACTGGTCGACCTTTCCTATGTAGGATGTCGAGGAAAATTTTGTGTTCAACGGAATCAACCAAAATTCTTGAAAAATTCTCGTATCTTTGTTCTTGGTCTTGAACTTTTACTCGAAGATCCAGTGAGATTGTAGGGTCAAGGAATTCTCGCCGGTGATCACAAAAGCTTCATTTTACCTTTTAGTTCCTTTCGTCAAGATTATCTTAGTGTCTTCCCCGTTTTCTTTTTCGTTTTATTACAGAGATTTTCGCGTGATAAACTTGCGCGTCGACCAAGTGTGGCATTAATCCACGCAAAAAACCGGAGAAAAACGATCGCGATATAACGAGCGGAGAAGCAAAGGTTCGAGGTAACAGACATTTCCGTCCTCGGTGGCCAAAGACCTCTGATGCCATTTTACTTCTCTTTCGCAATCGCACACGTTGTAAAACGTTACGCCCGAGTTTTTTCTCGCAGTACCGCACATTCGCCAAAAAGTCGAGGAACGACAAGAAAAAAAGAAGCGCGAGTCACCAACCCGCTGCTGACACTAAAAAAAAAAGGAATCGAAACAATAACGCGCAGTTTTACAGTGGTACTTGACGTTTTTCTGTTCTACTCTAGGTTATTTTTTCTTTGTTCGTCTGATATTTTTCATTTTATTATTTCACCGTTAGCTTGGCGCTTCAGCAACTTTTTTCGCATTCCCGTGAAACGCGTTCCGTCATCGCCAGAGGTGCTGTCGTGTATAACGTATATTGTATGGTCAGTTCGGGAGAACCATCCTCGACTGAAACACGCCACCCTCTTCATCGTTGTATATGGTTTTTTATTTGGTTCTTTCCCTGTCGCACGTGCTACGCTCATTGTCCTCGTCGTAACATACGGGAAGGTTAAACTTTTTTAAATTTCTCTATGTCAACGCCTTTTGACGTTTCCATCCCTCTGGTTCAGTTTTACTCCCATGAAATATCTTTCTTCGCAAATCGTCGCTTCCAGTTGTACCGACTGTTCTCACCCCTTTGCGTCTCTATACATACGTGTAGACCCGCGGGCATCTGCAGTCTCCCTCTTGCTACCTCTTCAACGATTTGTGATTCACGTATTTGCGATTCTCCAAGGAATGCTCGTAGGTACGTACACGGTAAGGTCCAAAATTTACGATACCAGGTTCCCTCGCATCCAACGCTGGAAGCACTGGAGAAATACCAAGGAGAGTACTGAAGGAGTGTTATATCTCGCGTATGCCAGGACATAGAGAACCCTGTCCAGTCCGCAGCGGTGAAACGGTATACGACTCGGCATCGCCACCATCAACGGTACCGAGAGAACTCTCGGAGTCCCAGTGGAAATCGAGAGAGATGAAGACGCCCTCGGATCTGCGGTACAGAGATACTAAAGATTTCTATTGGAGTGATACGGTGTTGGAAAATCGTGTTACGATTTTTCTATTTCGATCTTGATCCTCGAGGCCATATGGGAATTCAACATTAAACTCCACGTACAGGAAACAAAGTATTCCACAAGCCCCCAAAAAAGCTCGCAAGGTATTGAGAAATAAAAATAAAACGTGTATCGCATTCCAATACCAAAGTGGTTTTCGAACCAAAGTGTTCGTTGAAAATCGAAAAATGATAATAATAAAAAAATGAGTGAATAAAATTGAAATTGCTTCGTATGGAAATGGAACGAGCGATTGTACGTTGTTTTCGATGCGATTCGAATTCAACTGATCGCAGGTGTGCACGATCGATCATTGCTCTAGCTAGATATTTGTTTATACCTACACTATCGATATAATAATAATCCGAAATTTGACTAAGCACACATACGCATGTCGAAGAACTATCCAGATGCATCCATGAGGAAGAAATTCCAATACGAGAATAACGTACTGGGTGAGAACATCAAACACACGATAGGTGGAAAAACGCACACGTGGATGTTCCCACGTGCATTGACGAGTATTTTACGCACGCACAACAATGCGTCTACTATATACATCGGTCGTTTAATAATACAGACATAAGAATGTGGTGTTATGCGCGATAGATATAAGCACTATGCCGAACATAAAGGATCGCTTTCGTTCGATGCAACGAAAAAGGTTTCAGAATGGAGAGCGAACGTATATGCATTTACGACTCAGCACACTGCGTGCACTTCACGAAAAGATGCGGAACGAAGCGCTATTCCATTTTATAGCTTCCTGTTTGCATTCGAGAAGTCAGAGGAAGTATACCAGACGAAGACGATCGAGTACGATACGAGAGAATAAAGCAGGTACGGTTTGGGACCGAATCGACCGTACCGATTTATTCCGAGAATTTCTACAAGCTTTCCCCATATTTCGTTCTCTCACTCTCTTCGACCTCTCCGTCACCACTTTCTGTATTCTTCTCTCCTGCTTTCTCGCTCTCTAAAAGCACTTTTGCCGATTTTCCTCCCAGAGACATCGCACACATCGCGCCAGTCTCTCTTCTGTTCTCCTGAATCTCGTATCAAAGAACCGTCTCGTCTGATTTCCGGTATCCAAGAAAAGCCGCTATGGAAATCCATATATCGACTGTCACGACGTTTATTTATTAAAGCTGGAGCGAGACTCGCGGTTTAGTCCGGGAGGGAGGGGGGGGCGTCGAGTATGTCGGGCGACTGTATCGATGGTCGGCTCGACGTTGGTACACATCCCCGTGCACCCTCCAACCATCCAACACACATCGGCACCCCGGAACGAGACGAGCCAGACGCCGATTCCGTCCGTTGTTTGAATTAATACACGTTCGCTTCGACGTATCCAACTTCCTAATAATACCTACAATGAGAGAAATTTTATTTATGATAAATATATAATTCGATGCGTTGAATGGATAAAATTTCAAATTTTGCTCTTTGTTTTTTTCATTTTACGTAATCGTTTTACTACGTTGTTACAAACAACGAAATTTAATTCATGGATTTTTATTGAAATTTAATTGTGTAAATTAAATTCTTGAGTGCTTCGACTGCCATGGAATATGCGGTATTATAAAAGACCTGGGACTAATTTAAACCGTCGATTGAGAATGTAAAATCTTTCTCGAGTCGAGATAAAAGCTCTAGTGCTTCAATCACTGCCACAATCTCTTAAGTCAATGAATTCGTTACCATATTATGTTTATTTTATTCGCGCCTTTATTTTCCTCGTTAGCATCTCGTTACGCGCAAGTTCAATATTCTAGCATAGCGAACAAGGAAAATAAATAAATGACCCACTCCCTTTTCACGCAACAAACGAAGGGACATTTCGAGAATTTTTTTGTCCCACGATAGAAGAAAGCAACATAACGTCAGCGTTGGTAAAGTCAACACGGGGCTTTCAATTTGTACGTTTGAGCTTGCACGCAGTCTAGACAGACAGAGAGAAAGAGAGATGGAGAGCGATAGAGAAAGAGTGGTTAGGGTGCGAAAGAGAGAGAATGCGGTCCGGCGAATTCTGACGAACCGGATGTGTTTCAATTTCCCGTACAGAGAGAAGGGTGCTTGAAATTTACACGCTACCTAGGCTATACAGTGACTGTACAATGCCACCGGCGACGCTTCGCGAGAGGGGGGGGGGAGAAAGAGAGAGAGAGAGAGACAGCTTTGCAAGTCTACAGAGAAGGGTGATGATGGAGAACCTGACCGAGCGAAACTGCCCTCGGGAGGGGTTGATGCACGATGCACAATACCTCACCACGTGATTTCCCGACGAGTGCACGTCTCTCGTGTCGCAACAGCCACCTCCTGTTTCGTACAGAGCGTCACTCGTGACCTAAAAATCATCGCCGTGACGTACTCGTTTCTACGATATATTATACATAGGGTGCATCGCGTGCCAAATCGATATCTCCCGTCACCATCAGCAATAACATTTTTCTTTTTTTTTTTTCATTTCCTTCATTTACCATTTTTATTATACTTTTTCGTTTTATTCGTTTATTCCTGTATTTTTTATTTTCATCAGTTTCCATTGTGTTTTTACTTCCTTTTTATTTTTCCGTTTTTATTGTTTACCGAGCTCGCAAAACATTTTGCGATGTTCGTGAGTAATATGTTTTCGTGTAAATTTTTGTTTTTTAAATAAATGCAAATTTATTTAAAAAATGCATACTTTTTGATGGGATGTATGAAATTTAAAAAAATTAAGGGATGCTCTTTTAAATGCAGATTCCTATTATTTCAAATGGTCCTTCTTCAATGTTTTTATCAGAATTTCCTTGTGCTTGCGGCAAGGTTACAAGCGACAGGAGTTGACTTTTCAAACTTATCTTCGTGCGTTTCCGCGTGTCCAGAAGATGGAAAGCTCTCACGAACGACGTTGGCCAACTCAGCAAGAATCTCGACTGTTCTCTATTATACAAAAGCTCGAGCCAGTGTTTGAGACGCTAGCGATTTGACGCTCTGACCTCGAAACTTTTTTCCATGTATCCAGAGCCCGCATAAGCACGGGATAAAGCGAAGGGAAAGGGAGAATAAGAGCGACCGTGGGAAAGGAGAGAACTATAAAAGAGAAAACAAAAGTCGCGATGTACAATGCAGGAAAACTCGAGAAAGCGGAGAAGCGACGAGTCGCGCGGCAGCTCGAGACGTTCCTCGATTCCCGGTCGGGAAAATAATTGATGTACATAGTCGGTTGGCTTTCGACATCTTCTTGCCGGGTTCTAACAGAGTGTCAATTAGCACGGCTCGCGCGCTCTTCCGGATATCCGTCACGAGCGTTCTTGAGATGTCCTTGCATTTATTTGCGAGTGAGACTTTTCGCGACAATTAGAGCGAGACATTCGTGAAAATTCACCGAGATAAGAACGAGATGGACCAAAAAAAAACCCTCGCAATATCAACAATATTTCCCAGACGTGGCAAAGCTCGAATCATTTATACTCGACCATTTTCTAGAACGAACACACTTAAAAAAAACAATATTTTCAACTAATCATTGTCAAATCACGTGCAACTACTATTTTTCCTTCCGTTCTGTTGAGTTTTAATGACATCGAAATAGCAATTTCATTCGATCGAGGTTTCGGTATTGGATAAACTGGACGGGGTCAACAGACCATACGTCGCGGGACTTTGATGACCACAACCCCGTAGGCATGTGCACAGAGAGAGAGAGAGAGAGGGAGAGTCAAGAGGGTTATGAGCCACAGGTTTATCAACGCCCAGTACAACTATAGCGATTGGGTGCGTATTAACAGAGCGTTAATTAAGTAGTCACGATTCGTCCGTGATATATGACATCTCCCTCAATAGCCTGACCACTGATACCTATGCTATATACCTACATCTATGTGTACGCACGTACGCAAATTCGGATCGCACATTCTCATCTCTCACAAGTAACACTACCCAAGTGTCACTCACCGATTGGAATGAAATTTTGCACATCAATAAAACATAAAAAAATATTGAACCCGTGTTTTTTTTTT
>JAPYZU010003423.1:0-11161 GCA_030523005.1 Tryphoninae sp. B BG-2022a | reverse complement strand
AATAATAATAATAATAATAATAACTTTAAAAAGAAAAAATTGATTACTAAAAAATCAAATTTTCCATTTTTTAAAATTGTTTATGACCCGCAAAATACCAAAAAGCTGTTCTAATCGGTTGGGACACGTACACAAGTATCATCAGAAATAACGTGTTTATGGTTTTTGATATCAACGTACAAATTTGACGGAGACATTAGCCGGGACCGATGTTGGCAGGCCAACGAGTCCCTCCTTCAAGCTCGTCCGATCGGGACTGACCGTTCGCGTATCTCTCGCGGCATCCTCCAAGTCTTTTTGCACCTTGGCTTGTCTCTTTCTGCAATAAAAAATTCGAAGAAAAAAAAAAACAAAGTAAAATAAACTCAATTACAAAATTATAAAAAAAAAAAGCAATTTTCAAATTACCGTGTAAATCTAATCTTACGTAACAATTATCGATATTGAATGACAAAAATCGGCGCAGGAAGTACAGATGCGTTGTTTCGGTTAATGATCCGTCGAAATTCAGTGATTTTTCAACATGCACGCACATCGATCGTCTGATTTAAAGCATCTCGTCGCTTGAGTCGAGCGCGTTATGATTTTTCGATTAGTTTCATTGTTTTTATAAATAATTTACAACCCTGATTAGTCGTCGTTCGGCCACACTTCGTGAATTGCGAGGCATTATGATCGTAAAATGAAATATCGATTGACCAGACACAAAGTAAAATCGTATCGAAAATTAAAAATTCGTGAAGAAAAAAAAGCTTTTGATAAAGGGCGGTTATTAAAAAATCGTAAAAACAAAATATAATCATAATTCTCGTGTTAATTAAACAAAATAGATAAAAAGCCTCGATCGATGCAATCCTTATTGTTAATGAGCAAATATTCCACAAAAAATATACAAATTTTCAAAATTCAATTTTTTCTAAAAACAAATGCTTCGACTATCAATAATTTTCCGTGTGAGTTATCGTATAAAATAAAAAAGATTCACAGATCAATCATCGACCCACGTCTGGTCGATAATTGATAATCAAAAAAATTAATAAAAAAAAATTTTCTTTCCAAAAAATATTAATGAATAATAAAAACGATTTCTTCAGATCGTTTTGAATTCTATAACTGAAAAGAAAAAGAAGAAGAAATGGTTTTCGTATAAATGCGATAAATTGGAATCGATGACACGTCCTAGTGGTGGCTACAACCAAATGAAGATATAAATACATACATACATACATACATACATTCATACATACATATATATACACACAAATTCTTGTAATATATATATATATATATATATATATATATATATATATATATTCGTATTAGATAATGCACAACAGCGTGATTCATGCGTCAGAGCATAAATGTCGTAATGGAAATACTGGCAGTAATAATAACAGAAAAAAAGCGGTTATCGATGCGTGGCACTCGTAAAAAATTCACGAACAATAAAAAAAGAAGCTTCGTGCGATCGCATACCAGCCCAAAAGCTCGTTCGCCGTCAAGCGTTTTCCATCGGGCCGTTAAAATGTTTTTTTTTCTCTTTTCGTTCGTTGTTTTGTTTATTCTTTCCACTCTTTTGAAGATTTTTTTGTTTGTTTTTTGTGTCTCTTTATATTTATCACTTACCCAAATTTTGATATGGTATGCATCAAAAAGGCTGTCGGGCTGGTAATAGTCTCGCTGAAACGAAAATGTCAAGCAGCGTGAAGTGACTAGTGTAGCAAGTCCATGGAGATATCGGAATAAAACCACGCGTGTTCTATTTTTGGTGCGAAAGAGAGAGCAAGACAGAGAGAGAGAACAAAAAAGTTTTCGGTTGAAAAATAAAAATAAAAATGAAAATAAAAATGAAAGAAGTAGAGAATAAGAACGAACGGGATCATTCATGTATACGTCCATGGAACAAGCTCTATCTGCATCTGTGTGTTGTGTTTTCGTGACATGCTCTTTCTATCGTTTCTTTAAAAAATATAAAATAAAATGAAAAAAAAAAAAGGAAGAAATCTATAACGACACTATTTCTAGCTCGTAACTGCCACCAGACGCTTGAATATAAATCTCGACGCCCGAACGAACACCGGTTCGCTTCCCAAAAACAGTTTCTTTGACGCGTCGATGCGAAAATGTTATCTTCTTGATTTTCCACGAATTTAAGAAGATGGGTTTTTATTTCTGTTAATCGTTTTCTGTTTGCTTTATGTTCAATAACGCTACTTTGTTCTTTCTTACATAGTTCAGGATTTTTTGTATCTTTGCCAGGTGATTGTGATAATGGAAAGAAAATCATAGAACTGTTTTAGAATTCGTTAAGTTCGTAGATGTTCAACATTTGATGTCCTGGGAAACAAACTTCTCCGACAGTTACGATTTATCATCATGTATGATAAATGATTAATTATGTAGATATAAAAACAAACAGTGATAGTGATAAAACACGATAATAATATTGCATTTTTTAAAGTAATTCTGTTGAAGCAAACTGTATATACAAAACGTTGATTTTTATGCAACGATAAAACGTGGAAGGGAACGTAAAAGTTACAATAAAAAACTTACACTAAAAAAGTTACAATAAAAAACAAGGAACATGAGAGATAGCGTCTAACAGATTGATAGCGGATCATCGAAAATACATCCAGGGCGGTCTAACATGGATCGCTTCATAAAAATCGAATCTCGTATGACGATCGATTTAAGGGACTACGAACACTTGGATAGGAGAAGATTAATATATCAAGAATATTGTTTGATCGATTATTCGGATTTGATTGAATCTTCGAAGTTAAAACGCTTTTGGTCCGTCCCAGGTGAATGTAGTCCCTACAGGCGCTCATACTTTGTTGTACAACGCAATCAAGCTGTTAATGTTAAATGTATAACAGTCCACTTTTTTCCAATGGGATTCGAATCATCGAGGAAATAACAATCACGTCGTATGTGTACGACCTTGTTGATAATTTTCCCTAAAAACAAAATTGAACCACCGTCCGGTTAGTTTCAAAGAGAACGTGCAAAAATATCGTAAATGCTCGTCGAAAAAAAGAATTACAAAAGGGAAAATCATTCGCAGAACACAATACCGATTTATATAAACGTTATCACCCGAACAAGCATTTAATTATATTAGTAAGTTAAAAAAAAGTATTTGAGTAAGTACACGAGACATTCGTCATAGTATCAGTCACATTTTGTTCAACTTCTCAGATATTTCCATTGATCAAAAATAGCAAACGATACAACTCAAAAAAGAGTTTTCTTTCATTTAAAACTTAACTTTGAAGTCATCGAATTGCCCAAAAAAATGTCAATTATCTGTGGATCTACAATAACATCAGAAGTAATGAAATTATAGCTACTTTGTCAATTTCATTTTTGCACATCTTTCTTAATAAAATCATAACAAAGACTGAAAAATGAAAGTAGATAACAGATAAATGAATATTTTTTGAAAAAGTTTGCTATAAGTAAGTTCAATGGGTACTTCGATCCAATGAAGCTTGAGAAACGCCTAAGAAGTTAATCACTTGATCAAAAATGTGTCATGTATACAAATGCTGTAGACTTCAAATGTTTATTGACACCCATAGTTCAGTGTATTTATCCACGCTGCTGTGCATGTCAATATATCTAATTAAGGCCTTTTTGCAATTTCGATTCGGTCATTATTAGTTAATAGTAATAATAACAATAATAACAATAATAGTAACCATAATAATAACGATGATAATGATGATGTTAATAATAATACTATTATAATATATCATATCCCACTTACTTCAGAAAATTATCATTTTCTTCATTCATCTTGTCTGCGTCTTTAGCTTTGTATTTTATCAAACGTTCCACCAGCAAACGATTTTCTTCCTAAAAAAATTCCACGGGTTAGATGCATCAACTTTAGCAATAATCACGATTTTATTCATCCCCAATTCAAATTTGTTTCATAATGGATACTTATATTTTTCTGCAGAGAAAGTTCGATAGTGAACATAAATGGTATTACCTGCGCCTTTCTGAGTTTCTCCTCCAGTGCTGCAAAAGCTAGTTGCAAGGCTTGATGTTCATCCCTGAGCATTTGATTAGCGGCCTCCAGTTCTTGCTCTTTACTGACATATCTCGAAAGATCGGAGCGTAGCCGAGCATTCAAGTCCAAGCTCTCCGCAAAACTGTGTACATAATTATGGTATTTAGCACAATCAACCACAATGACATTGGTATTTTGATCGATCTCAGACTAGTTCGATAAAAACTGTGTGATAACATTATTTTTATCATTCATTGAACTTGAAAAGGGAGTGGGAAAATAGATTTAAAAGGATCGAATGGTTGCATGATGTATTGAAACGATCTTTATATCATAAAAGGGATAAATTTATTCCAACCGTTTCTGTATAATATTTATGGTAAAAGCAGTGAAGGTGTTTCTGCATGAAAGTTCTGCCATCTTCGATAATTTAATTCATTATGAGATGTACACTCAATAAACCCGAAATATGAAACATACGAAGGGTTATCAAAGTTGAGAGTTAATGAAAACCTTATAAATTATATCCGAAAAAGTAATCGTACTCTCACAATTTATCGTTATTTATAACTCATAACTTGTTAGTATCAAATAACGTAATTCTACTTTGCTGAAGACGTTTTTTACTATCTAAGAAAACAAAGAACATACAAAGTTAATAATCCATTTATATTTCAGTCTTTTCACCGAACCATCGTTTTATACAACATTTCATCTATTATCTAATCTTTTATATAGATTGTGACACTACGCTAAAAAATATCTAATTCGAAATCATGATTAAAATTTATGGCTTCCGTTTAAATCAGCAGTCTTGTGCAGTCTTTGGCATCTCTCTTCAAATCTGATTCCTCGGCAGGATGGTCTGAAAATGAATTTGTTATTTTAAGAATAATGGTACGGTGGTTCTTGAAATTATTTCAAATCGTTTACCTAGTTACTTGGGTTAAGGGCATTTTTATTATTCTATCAAAACTTGCAAGGTTGTTTTAATCATTTCAGGGCAACAAAAGAAATTAAAGTTCATATACGTAACATACCTTGTACTATCCAGTGCATAGAGAAAAACTTCACAATATGTACGAAGATGACCCCGAAGATTTTATTAATGAGAATCGAGAATATATCAAGTATTTTGAAAGATGAAAATGAAACGTGTGCACATATAAGTGCAGAAGTTGATATCGACTATATCAAAAAGGTATGTCACCCACCTGTTTGGGCGATGAAAAAGAGAACGAATCAAAATTTGTGAGAGTACGATAATTCCAAGCTTATTACTTATGAGTTGTATTGTATGTTAGAAATTATAACTGCTCGAGTGTTGCATTAAAAATGGGAATGAAAATCATTCAGAGAATATAACGTGTGTGTCTGTAGCTGACGACTGCAGAATAAATTTGAAACATTGTTGAAGAGACATACCTGATCTCCTTATTATGAAGTTGTTTTTTTACTTCCTCTAACTTGTTGTTAAGATCTACTATTTGTTGAGTATGTTCTCCTCTTCTTCTGTGGAGGGTGGTGAGTTCCTCCGCTTGTGCCAACAATCTCGCTTCGAGCGCAGCATTGGCACCGGAGCCACCAATTGCACCAACGCCTAATCCTCCACCACATTTTAGTTTTTCATTGGCTATTGACAATTGAAGGTTCTCCCCTCTCAATGTATTGGCTCTGTCGAATAGTTGGTTATCTGAAAGACACATTATTAATTATATATGTAAAATCACGAACGATGGTAAAATTAAATTATCGGCAGTGTGAAAAGCGTAATGGAAACTGAACATACAAAAAGAAAAAGAATGTATCTTTCTAAATCACAGACATATTTTAAATATATCTTAACTCCTGTTGTTAGACAATGGATGTTTACTTCCAAGTGCCTATGACAGAGAAGAGCACAGCTAAAATAGGTTAGACGGATTAATCTAATCGTTTGGAAAACATTTTATAACTTCAAAGTTTTCTAAAGATTCAAAAGAGTTACAGAAGTTAGACTCCAGTAATTGATTCTGCTGCCATTACGTATTCAGTGAAATTCGGCAAAATATCTGCGTATCTTGTAAAAAACATTCATAACCTACAAATCTTGGAATCGGCTTTTTAGCCTTGCGTGTTATAATCTTTCGCCCAGAATATATATTTAGGGTTATTGTATCAATATTCTTGTGAGGAACGATATTAAAACATTCGGCAAACGATTAATAGTGTTGAAAACTTGCAATTTGTTGAAAAATTGAAAGGACGTTACAAGGCCATTAAGAAAAGAGAAAGTGGCAACGGATAATTATGTCCGTTGTGCCAAATATAACTTACGCAAACTTATGAGATCCTCGAAACAGCTTGTTTGTGATCTATTCCTATCACGAAGTTGTGAAATTAAATCTTTTCTCCAATCTCTAGGTTCACCAGAGGAATGGGCTATGCCAGTCTCGCCGCTCGCCATTTCAACAATCCCACGTTGGTAAACAAATTACGAAATTTGTCACGACGAACGAATTTTCGAATATGTTAACAAAACTTCGTTATATCTTTGTATCACGCGGAACGCGAGGTAGACACAAAAATATTGGAAGATTGGAATTGCGACGACGGTTTATTCGCGTGGTTGTATTTACGCGCGCGACAACCAACAAAACTATTTTTCGCGTTTATTTCACGTTTTCGAACGACGATTGCCGTATGAAAAACGGACAATAATCACATGACAATCAGGGAATACGTTGAAAACTGTTTTTTTAATTATCAAAATAGCTATTCTAACCTAAACGTACCAAACACTACCCACACTACTCCGGATTAGTAGCATTTTTCTACTCGCGAAGAAATATACTCTACGAAGTTAGCCAAGTATCATGGAACATCTGTGTGGTCGGCGATTAGGAGGGAAATCAGCAACGCTCGACCAAAATTTCAACATCGAGAGTTGATTCTGCGACATCTAAGCGGCCAGAGGGTGAACTTACTCGTACTCACGTGAAGTCAACCGCAAGCTGTCGCGGTCATATATATGGCGAATGCCGCGGCTATTCAAACGACATAACATTATAATCATAATATTTGTATTACGCGGTAAATTTCCGATTCCATAACCTCTAATTGAAGCCTTTTTACTTTCGTCTTTTTTAACCCAAAAAGACTTTGTAGCATCATTCCGGAAACGAAATTCTTTTAGACGAAAAAAGATATTGACTTTCCTTAGTACTATTCACATCGGTCAAATAACTCAAAAATTACCGTCGTCTTTCAATTCAGCAAAATAATCACAAAATTACTAGAAATTTCTCAAACAATTTAATAGAACATTTGTATAACACAATAGAATGTTGTTTTTATTGCAAATCCAACTGTAAAATGCATAATTATAAAACGTGTACCATAGATCGATATAGAAAGACGTGATTATCCTTCTTACCATCGTGAAACTTCCGTTCTTTTCCGCAACAGATACGTCATTGACTGACTTCACAGCGTTACCCTGCGATCGATATAGTTGCATCTCTCAGTAAGTGTCGCCACCTGGATATTTTCGAAACCCTACGACATATTGGAACGTACACCCGGAACCGTAATTCTACCGAGTTCCAGACAGCCTGCGGAGTGGGGCTTCCCGTTTTGAAACTTTCAGTACAATGAGAGATCCTGCAGTGAGCGTGTCTACTCGTTCGTATTCGCGTCTTTATACACGTACGCACATCACGATATAAATTTATAACGGAGACTGTCGTATATCGTCGAAATACGTTAGAAACAGTGCAAGTGTTTTATCACTGTGAAATGTAAACACAAATTCTGGATTACTCGTGAAAAAAAAAGAAACAAAACGCCCCACCGAAAACAGTGAGTAAAACATTAAAAACATTCTCGCGAACGTCTTTTATTCTCTCAGTGGACAAGATGCGACGTCGAGACGCGCTTCGCATCTGTACCCTGTCTGTTTTCACAAAACAGGTTCCGCACAAACTTCGTGAAACTATACACCGAGGTCCACTGGTCCATAATAATATTCTGCGAACGCTACAATATAAATAGAACCTTCGTCTCGATATTTAATCTCTTATTCGCATCTCGATTCACACTAAACCGTTATAAATACGTTCCAGAATAAATAAATAAACATTACCCATCGTACGATAAATTTAAATAAAAAAACACGAGCTTAGACAAGCAAATAAAAATATTTACAATGTCATGCGCGGGGATATATTTATTTCGCGAATTGTTGGAATCAATAGCAGGAAGCTGAATCTGTTTTCTATATCTGAAAATAAATGGGTTTCGTTTATGAATACAAGGTTGACTTGTCATTGTACAATTAACTGTAAACTGACGCCCAAAAATACTCGAAAGTAAATTGACACTTCCGTTTGTAAAAACCATTGGGAAATATTATTGGAATAAAATTAATCCAAATTAATGTTTGTATTAATTTAAAAAATGACTGTTATTATTATCATTATTGTTATCGCTGATCACGATTGGCTAAAATTCTTTGAGCAATTGTGGAAAATATGACAGAAAGTACAGTTTATTAAACTGACACTTCCGTTTGTAAAAACCATTGGGAAATATTATTGGAATAAAAATAATGCAAATTAATGTTTGTATTAATTAAAAAAATTACTATTATTATTATCATTATTGTTATCGCTGATCACGATTGGCTAAAATTCTTTGAGCAATTGTGGAAAATATTATAGAAAGTAGAGTTTATTTTTGAGCGTGGGGCATACATGGCGTACGTAGAGAGTTGACAGGAAGCAATAAAGTGGTGACTTTAGGCTGTACCCCCAATAGGCTATGGTTTGTTAGGCGAGCTATATAGACAGACGAGTCTGGAGTTAAGGCAGAGCCTACTGTAACGTTAAGTAAAGTAATTTTTTTTCAGGATCTTTTTTAATCCGTTTAATGATTTTTTACTCAATTAAAAATGCGTTGTTCCACATACTTTAAAGTAGATTAAGGTAATTTTCTATTGAAAAAAAATTCATAGTTGGATGAACAATAATTTTTTTTTAATTCACATTTTTGTTTTTTGTGTGATGAAAATTTACTTGAATTTACTTTAATGTATGTGCAAGAATATATTTTTAATTAAGGCCAAAAAAATTATTAGGTGAATTAAAAAAAATTCATGAGATAAAAAATTATTTTTCTGACTGTTTTACAGTGGTCCTGCCTTAAGGCTGGGAGTGAAGAGAGTGAGATAGTTTACTGGTCAGTGGCGGTGTGCGGGCGTTGCGTCATTAATGTTGTGTGTCAATTGCAATATTGCCTAGAATCTCTCGAGTGTCTTTACATCGACGATACAGCGGCGAGCGCGGGTACAAAAAGGGGAGCGTGGAAACTGTACGGTAGAACGCGTTCACTTCAACTCGACCGCTTCGAACCGGCTCGCGCGCCAAATGCGTCGGGAAATTGTAATTTTTCAACCATTTTGCAAATATTGAAATTAAAAATTTGAATTTTTTACACGATTGACCCAACGTTTTATATTATTATTTTTTTAATGTTTGAACAATATTAAACGCTTCGTTGCTATGGAAGAAAATCAAGTTCTTTAAACTTGAGACATTTTTTTTATAATTCGAAAAATTGTATAAAAATCTTATTTTCAAAATATGAAAATTATTATTGTTATTATCATTAATTATCTTTAATTATACAATTGAAAAATCGAGTAGTCAAAATTGAAGAAAAATAGAATCGATTCATGCGATATCAATATTACTTAAAAGATTCACTTTGTTTCATAGGAGGGACAGTAGCATAGGGGGTAGCGTTCCCGACTGACAACCCAGTGGTCCAGGGTTCGATTCCCGCCGGCGACAATGAAATTTTTTAATGTGTGTTTTTCTGTGCTTTCGTTCGTTCGGATTCGTCTAATCGTAAGAAAAAAACTGTAGGTCCATCGTAGTGGTGTTGATGTTAAACTTTGAGGCTGGAGATGTATATGAGGAGAAGAGATACAAAAGGCGAAGTACGCCGTACATTGAGGCAGAAGGAGAGGCGTGGAGGGCGGGGGGGGGCTCTGTGCATATACAAGCCAGGCCAGAGAAAGAAGAAATTATTCGTATCGATTTTCTACCACCCTGCGGCCAAAGAGACGTTCATCTTAATATCGTTACGTGACAAAGAACATTGACGAGCGTCAGCTCCGGTGACTTTCGAAGAAATGTCGTAACTCGATACAGTGAGCGTCGATTTACACTTCAACTCGTGACGTTTGTCTTCTCTGCTTCGTATTTCAAACCTCATACAAAAAAAAATCTATAAAATCTTTTCCATCAAAGAACTCATTTCGTCTTTTCATAAAAACACACAATTTCTCTTACGAGTTAAAAAATCAAGCAAATTCATCGAAAACGTAAATTATCAAGAAATTAAATTATTTTTTAATTCTATAAATAAAGTAAACAAATCATGATTCATATAATTTTCTCTCGTCGAATGTCGATGAAAATTTTATGTTCGATAGATTTATAGAGAAAGTTCGTCCTTAATATCTCCAAATCAACTCCAGTTAGGGAAAAAATCCCTAAACCTGTCCATTTTCTGAAACTCAATCAACTCAAAAATCAATCAAATTCGTCAAAAAAATAAATTATCAAGAAATTAAATTATTTTTTAATTCAATAAATAAAATAAACAAATCATGATTCATATAAAAATGATAAGTTAGAATTTGTTATTAGCTTAAACCATCTAAGTTAATCCTATAATACAAAAAACTGTTTTTGTAATAATAACAAATACGAAAATAAAAAATTTACAAACCCAATTTTCTCTCCTCAAATGACGATGAAAATTTTTTCTCTCCTCAAATGACGATGAAAATTTTACGTTCGATAGATTTATAGAGAAAGTTCGTTATTAATATCTCCAAATCAACTCCAGTTAGGAAAAAAAATCCCTAAACCTGTCCATTTTCTGGAACTCAATCTACTCGAAAATCAATCAAATTCATCAAAAAAATAAATTATCAAGAAATGAAAGTATTTTTTAATTCAATAAATAAAGTAAACAAATCATGATTCTTATAAAAATGATAAGTTAGACTTTGTTATTATCCTAAACCATCTAAGTCAATCCTATAATACAAAAACCTGTTTTTATAATAATAACAAATACAAAAAT
>JAPYZU010003422.1:0-10881 GCA_030523005.1 Tryphoninae sp. B BG-2022a | reverse complement strand
TATTTTATTTATTTTATTCATTTTATTCATTTTATTCATTTTATTCATTTTATTCATTTTATTCATTTTATTCATTTTATTCATTTTATATATTTTATTTATTGTATTATGAATATGAGCAAAATTGTCTACGAGGAACGAATAATAATCGGAGTTGATATTTTTCAGATCGTTTCGGTAGAAGGTTCGGAATCTCTGCAAGTCCAGGCTATCATGTATAATATCGAACCATCTGACGTGGACAAAAATAACATGTCGATCAAAGTCATAATGGGATGTCATCGAATCGTCTTCCTCAACTCGTTCGTAACGGGTGTGATGGTACGATAAAAAACAAAGAATTTCAAATGAAATAACAATTTCATGGTAAATTTAAAAATCGTTGTTTACAATTTCATCGTTCTCAATTCTTCCAGAATTTCTTGAATAATTTCCAAGCCGCTCAAATGGCGATCAAGGAAGCATCGGCAGCTGCTGCTGAAGCAGCAAAGACCAATATAAAAGACGTTCAGCAAAGCGCAGCGCGAATAGAACTTGCTGTGAAGCTTAAAGTAAGTTTTAACAAACAAATATCCGAAACATTATTTTACTCTATATTTGTGTTCTACCGACAGGCTCCAGTTATGTATGTGCCAATGAGTTCAAAAAGCGAGCACTGTCTCATGCTGGACATGGGCAATCTCACGATATGTAACAGTTTAGAAAAGTTAGAATTCACCAACGAGGCGGGGGATTCCCCGATCGTCGATGAGATGAAGATCGAGCTGCAGGATTTAAAATTGTCGCGGTAAGACGAACTCGATGGAAATTTGTATTCCAATTATCAATCTAGAAAATCTGTAAACAATCGGATTTAAACTTTAAGAAGTATATTGAGAATCGTTCCTTTTTTTTCAGCGTTCGATTGAACCCGGGAAATTTTGATTCGGAGAACGAAATCTTGTTATTGCAACCGGTCAGCTTCACTCTGCTTATGAAACGAAACTTATCGACGGCCTGGTTCACGTGTATTCCCGACATTGAAATGTCCGGTCGACTCAAGAGG
This sequence comes from Tryphoninae sp. B BG-2022a, assembly GCA_030523005.1. Classification (NCBI taxonomy): domain Eukaryota; kingdom Metazoa; phylum Arthropoda; class Insecta; order Hymenoptera; family Ichneumonidae; species Tryphoninae sp. B BG-2022a. The sequence continues at coordinate 9,836 of JAPYZU010003422.1, read as the reverse complement.
ATCGAGCTGCTGCTCAGTCAACAAGATTATGGAACGATCCTCAAAGTCTTAGAGGAGAATTTGGGCGAGTCGATCGCAGAACCCACTCAAACACCACCGGTGGTACGAAACGATAGAAAATCCATAGACGAAGATGCTCGAAAATCAATTATGCGTGAGTATCAGTTCTGTGCAATTGTTGAAGTAGAATAGTGGAAAAAAATGCTTTGGCTTTCTGAAAAGTAGATGATTATTACTTTGCAGCCAAAACCGAAGTAGAGGTAATGAAAGAACCAGAAGAGGGAGAAGCGCAAAATCAAAAGCAGGTACACACTGCGATTAAATTTGAATTCATCATGGACAGTCTTGTTATCAATCTTTTCACCGGAGGATCCAAATTGGTAATGTAACAACGCTTCTAAACATTAGCTCTTGAACTTGCGAATTATCTTTATGTTTTAACGCGCAAAAATGCATTATTTTCCGTGAACAGTTAAAGACCAAATCTTCACCGCTTCATCTTCCGGAAAATGGGTTGGCCAAGTTTGGCTTGACCCACTTCGCTGTTAAAGGACGAATTTTCGCTGATGGATTATTAGCAACTTCGATACTTCTAATGAACTGTACCTTAGACGATACTCGACACAGTCGTCAAGGCTCGCTTGTAAGAATCATGGAGAGAACTACGGAGCTGCCTACTGTCTCGAGCAGTGATGCAGACGCGAAACCTGTTAGAAGCATGTTGGATATGACTGTCCGTAAAGGAGCTAACGATATGTTCGGTAAGACGAATATTTATAATTATCGTCGTAGAAAGCACTTGTATTAAGCTGATCTCATTTTTTGTTTCAATTTTGTTTCAGTCGACGTCCGCGTGTTCTCATTCAGCATAATCGTTTCTCTCGATTATCTGTTGAAAATCAAGGAATTTTTCGACGTCTCGCCACCCAGCAATAATCAAAATACGGCTCAGGTTGCGCAAAAAGGAAATGTGGAATCCGCGCAACGTAAAAAAGTCGCTCAGCCACCGCCAACCGTGGCTAATATGTTTACCATAAATTTACACGTGGAGAAACCCGATATCATTCTTCTGGAAGATATGGACGATATCAACTCCAACTGCATCGTGCTGAATGTTAGTTTCTATGTTGGATTATGCAATTTAAAAAGCTCGGGATTCTGGCAAGATTTTTCATCGACTTAATTAACCTGTTACCTATGAGAGTAGAATAGTCGAATCTACTTATAATAGAGTTCTATTTTGGTTTCTTTTTTGTGTTTAATTTGATGAATTGTGGTAAATTTGTACAAAAGATTTGATAATCACGTTGTTTTTTTCAGACGGAATTGTTGCTGAAAGTCCGTATGATCGGAGAGCACCAAGTTATAACGGGTTCGGTGAAGGACTTGTCGATCTTGACGGGAATTTACAATCCGGTAAAACGTGCCGATTGGATATACCAAGTACTGAGACCCTGCAGTGTGAGCATAGCTGGCTCTACACCCGAAGGAAAAGGATTGCACGTTGACGTTTGCTGCACGGACATACACATTTCAGTATCGCCTGGTGAGACCGAAATTTCCACGTTCCAACGTTTTAACGATCGTTCGAGTGTCCATTTTATACAGATTTGATTCTCTCCAGGTGTGATCGAAATCTTGAATCGAGTCCTACAAAAAGTATCGAGCAAAGAGCAGGACGAAGATGAAATTGTCAAAGGAGAGCCGACTCACGAAGGTCTCTGGCTTGTGACACCGTACGAGGAGAGTGAATATTGGTTCTTGAAGACCGAGGTTGGCCTTGAAGCGTTCGAAGACTTTTCCTTTGAAAACTCTGAAGACGTCACAACTTACAAACCCGAATTGGCTATCGTCTCGGCTCCTGTTATTCTGTTGACTCTCGAAGCCGGTGTTGGCAATAAGACACTGCCAATGCTTCTGTTCCACGTTGGCTTTCAAAGCAACGTCAATGACTGGAGCACGAAAACTGTACGAGTTGAAATTTCACTTCTTTCAATATTTCCATATTTTTTTTTATATTTTATTTCTAGACAATGTTCCTTAAATCTTCAAGTGAGAAAAATTGAAATTAAACATAAGTAATCGATATTAATTTCAGATGTCTATTGATTGTACGATGTCCTTGATTATGGCTTATTACAACAGTCGATTGGCACTATGGGAGCCATTGATCGAACCGGTAGAAGGTTATAAGAATGGCGAAAGAACTTCCAGTTCGTGGGAGTTGAAAACCAAGGTATGCAAAACTTATCTTAACGACTTATTTTCTTCTGGTATATTATGGTTAACGATGTAGATCCTTTGCGAATTATAGCAATAATATGTGACTTTTTTAAAGCTACAATTCAACGATTTATCGCCGGATTCTCGTGGCATGAGTGCGATAAGTCCTAGTTCTGAGAGTGAACCAGACGAGATACTACATCAGTCTTCCAAAATGTCCATTGACATCGTATCTTCCGTAAGTTTGCATTTTTTTAAATTCTTTAGACAAATTCAATTTTTATTTAAATTTTTTTTCTCGACACAGGATAGCTTGGAGTTGACCGTGACCAAAACATGTCTGGATGTTCTCCAACAACTGGGCAATGCATTTTCCAGTGCTATGGAATCCACGGATAAAACAACGACCCAAAAGGTCGCACCTTACGTGTTGAAAAACGAGACAGGCTTGGCAATGGTCCTCGATCTTGAATCGAGTAATTTTAAGGTTGGTACACGAATGGATTTAATTGTAGATTTTATCACACCGGCATGATAACAGAAAATACCCAAGTAAATAAAAAAAAAAAATTCTCAGGTAATCGAAGATCAAACGAAATTGCCAGCCGAGTCCGATAGCAAACAACCAGAGCGTTACTCCGAGGTGATTTTGGAGTCGGGTGCATCGATAGAATTAGCGCCGAAGGTCGTCAAAGTTGAAACACGAATACTCGACCAACTCAAATCGGCTTCCGTCAAAGACAGGAGTGATAATAAATTCATCGTCATGGTAAAATTGTTTCTTTATCGACGTTTCATAAAATCCTAACGCTTAATTTAACAATTACAACGTATATTTGCATTTCAGTTCAAAGGAATAAGTAGTAAGCTGGAAATACCGGTGTTACGAGCTGACAAGAGATTCTTCTCCTTAAAATATCGTAAAGAGGGATCAGAGGAATGGGGAGTTATTTCGGACGTTATTGTTGAAAATGGAAGCACAGTCGTGACGCTTCGAAGCGTTCTCCAAGTAAGTTTCGTACGAGATAGCTAAATCCTTTATTATGAACTTGTCGTTCTGGAATGTCTTTATAATTTTTGAATTATCTTTTTCGCAAGGTTCACAACCACTTCACCGAACCAGTATCGGTTTATTACATGACCAAACGTGGCAACGAAGTCGAATGCGTTGGTACTGTTGGACCAGATGAACGCCTCAATCTTCCATTAGACGCTGTTTATACACCGACAAATATTTACTGGCTATTCTTCAGTATTAATGGGTAAGCTACTAAAATTTTCTAGAAAAAAAAACTTCACAATTTTCTAGTCTGGAAAGTTGTTGATTTAAAATCTTTGAGGGCTCTTTGTATGTTTTGCTTGTGATAATTTAAAAATGTTTGTATTTCAGGTACATGGTGTCAATAGAGCCGTTTGTGTGGAAGGATCTTCAAAAAACTGTATCGATGACAAAACTACTAAAGTGCGAATCTCGTTCGAAGCAAGAAAACATGGAGCCTTTTTATATTCAGGTAATATCGTATAGTTCCAAAAATTATTTTGCACACGTAAAACGAAAACAGTGTATCGATACGACTTAGAAAAGATGAATTTAGTCGTGAAACTTTCTAAATTGTCTGCATCCCTTTCACTTCATCCGGGTACACTTGATTAAGACATACAGAATTTGAAATGAACACACACAGTTTAGTTCTCGGACGCTCGTTGTGTTTATTTATCAAGTGCCGTTTTCTTTCTTTACTTTTAGATTATTTTCATGATGATCATGGTCGGTTGTGTCCTCTATAATAGCGACAATGTCGATTTATTATTAAGTACCGTTGACTGGCGATCCAAATTATCTCGATTAATTAATAACATCAAGCCTGTCTGCCTCAGTCCGTTTAATTCTACACCACCCAAATATCTGGAAGCACCTCTGCAGGTATCGCTATCTCTATGTCGGTCTCTCTCCTGTATATCATTTTTCACGAGTCGTTTCAAGTAGGGTGTAATTTTCTTTTCTTTTGTTTACATATGAATGAGAATTTAACTTTAGATTACTCGTTACTACATTTTTAATTTAGAATACAATGTGTATAAGGAAAGTTCAAATAGCGTTGTTGGATTGTTGTATTGGTTACTTCCGGAATATATTTATTATCACGTCTCACTGAATTTTGAAGATTTTATGGTATAGAATATTTCATAAGACTTTTTCCACCAATATGAATGTCACTTTGATCCATTGGTGTATCAGTGTGAGAAAGGTGACTGTTTTGCATGAGTAAGCTCGATATCTTGTTTGCTGATGCAATTTTTTAGAGAACACTTTAAATTGCAACCCCAGATAGATGTGATTGATTTAAAAAGAAATCTGACGATATCATTAAAAATGCGAAGATCAATCACGTATGAAATATTTTTATCAATAATAACACGTTATAATAATTTCAGGCTGTTGGCGAGATTGAACAAGTGTATTTCGAAAATACGAGCAGACACACCATGGCGAGCACTATTTACAATATACACTTGTATCCTTCGGTTTACTTGAAAAACTTTTTACCAATCGACATCATAATTGTATTGCCTGGTCATACTGAAGAGAAGTTGTTGAAGGCTAGTACGATACTGCAACTTCCAACGATAGATCCAATCCAGTCGAGCATCGTGATCAAGGTAATACTTTTTGCTTTGAGGTGGTCGAAATGTAAATAACTTATAGTCAACTAGCGTGGTCAAAATTTTAAGAAATTAGGGCTGGATAATTATTCAATTAATTATCTTTGTAATTATTATAATATTTCTAATCTATTTCTTTCTATTTCTTCTAATTAACATAATATAATTATTATAATTATAATTTCTAATTAACAGCTTCCTCAATATCTGGAAAAGGATTGGTCGTGCAAAGGTGAGATTCTGGGTAATTCAGCAGAATTCTCCGTATGGTCGTTCGAATCGTTCGACAGTGCCCAAAAAGTCGTAATGGATCTTGGCATGCACACGTCTTTCGAGCATGGTTCGATCATCATGGCATTATACTGCCCATTTTGGATGCTCAATAAGACGGGTTTGATGCTTTCCTATAGAGTAAGTGTAAATCGGATGTATCTTCTTCTCACGACGAATTATTTCTGCAACAATTTTAATTCAGTTTTATATTTCGAGGCAAGAGAATGATTTTATTGTTTCGAAACCCGTAGTGCCTTCGGACGTTATACAGGGTGAATTTGATAAGGTGTAACAGGTTTTATTCTAAGGTAGATGGGATCATTACAAGCAAAAGTTGCCAATAAACATTTTTGATATTTTTAATAGTTTACGAGATATAAATGTTTAAAGTTGGTCCAATCAGAGGACGCCGAGAAGCTTTGGAGCCGCCCACTCCCGCCCTAGCTATAAAGATAGTACAGTGTAGGGCATTACATTTAGGATTGCAAAATTCAGAGCAGTCAATTTTATTTATTATATTATTACGTAGTCATTTTTATTTCGGAGGGGGGTGGCTCCAAACCTTCTTGGAAAAATTCAGAGCAGTCAATACCCGAGGAATAAAAATGACTGCGTAATAACATAATAAAGAAAATTGACTGTTCTGAATTGTGCAACTCCAAATATAACGCCCTACACTGTGTTATCTCTACGGCTAAGGCGGGAGTGGGCGGAGCCAATGCTTCTCGGTGTGCTCTGATTGGCCCAACTTAAAAAGTTAATATCTCGTAAACTATTAAAAATATCCCTAACGTACTTTTGCAACTTTTGTTTGTAATGAGCCCATCTATCTTAAAATAAAGTCTGTCACACCTTATAAAATTCACCCTGTATATGAATACCTTTCATTTAAAAATAAAACGTGAACTATTTCTTTTATTATTTAAGTGCGTTTAATACTGGGTGAACGATTTATCGATGAATGCTCTTGTATTATAAAAAATTGTCTGTTCGCCAGTTGGCACGATCAAATTGCTCGAAGCTTTCCCAATATCCTGAGAATTGTGAAAGCTATGGGACAACGTCGTCGCACTGTACAGAAATTCTAAGAATAATTTCGAGTTGAAGAGTTGGTTGAAAAGCTACGTAAAAATTTGTCTAATGAGCATGAAGCTTGAAAATACGTTTTACTACGAAACAATGTTTGTCCTCGAAACAATTGCATTGAGCCATTCTCGCAACGATCCATCTTTAAATCGAAATAAGACTGATGGCTTTCATCGCATCGTACCGACACCCACAGATACTTCGTTTTCAGTTTTTTCCCATAAATAAGATTCTTCTTTTTCTCTGCCAGTTGCTTGTATTTTAATTCTCACTTATTTCATTATTTTCGTTTTAATAGTTAGACTTTTCGTATCGATTTAATATTCGTCTAACTATATTTCATTCGGCTAATACATACAACAAAATTTGCTGAAATCAATGTGTTTAGAATTCACATGGGTTTGAATTATTTTACAGAAATCAAGTAAAGGTGGCAAAGAACACTCGAGCCCGATCAAGGTAGAGACCTAATACTGTACTCTCTACTCCTCTAAGCTGTGCTTATTATTATATTGTGATCTTTTCTGCAATATGTATCAAAAAGAAACCAGGAGCGTTTTTCAAAGATTCTATTAATTTTATAAATTACTTATTCCTATATAAAAAAAGTCGAGAATTTTGTTCAATCTACTTTCATTTCATACATTCTTGTTACTTTATAATCTTAAAAAAATATTTGCACATATTTTTAAAAGAAAATTTATGAATAAGAAAGAAAAACAAAATAGAAGCCTCCTTGACTCATTCGCAATACGATACAAATGCACTGGTATATTTCAGAATCTTGTTTGTAAAATGAGACCTCATCGGCGGCATGGAGAATGTCATAGGAAGAAGGGAAAATCGGTGAATTATTGTTTCTATTTTCTTATTTTCAAGCTATCACTCAAACCAAAACAAAAACAAAAATGTATCTGTGGACGTCCTAATGGCTGACGTTATCACGATATAAATACTTGTTTTATATAAACTATTTCCAATTGTCTTAACAAAAGCTAATGATACATTAATCATCTATTGTTACTAATGAAGTTAAAAAGGGGTTGTATTATTTTTCTTCTGTCGTTCGTTTAATTTGATAACGATATGCATGAAGTGCTCCATTCAACTTATCAGAAATAACTCATGATATCATTATTGTCCACAGTAATAAAATTGCATGGAACGTGGTTTGTTCTTTTTTTTACTATCCTGTGAACGTTCACAGGATCTTGTATAACAATTTTTGTCATTAGTTGAACATATGAGAAAGAAAAAGTTTAATCATCAATTCTTCTCTATTTTCACACAATGTAACGTATGAGTACAATGCATGTTTGTGATAACTCGAAAGGACAATTATTTTGTAGAGACTTTATTGCGACATTCAATAACAATGAATCAAGGAGGGAAGATTGAACGTTGTCGTTGTAAATAATTAAAATTTAAGGAATATTTCTTAAAGAAATATTTAATATTTATTTAATATTTATTAAATTAAAGAAATATTTAATATTTAATATTTATTTAATATTTATTTTCTTAAAGAAATATTTCTTAGAAATAATTCAGACAATTATTTTGGTTTCGACGAATGTTGAACTAACAGTAATGTTGAAAACAAGTTATTTACAGGCAATTTATATAACCGCAAAGAAAAATTATTTTTTCAATTCAAGTTTTATGAGTTTTGCATTTTTGTACATTTTCACTAACTTCTGATGGAGAAGTAGAAATAGAATACTTTCTTTTTGTAAAACGATACATAGTTAATTAAATAATCACGTGCAATTGTTATTACTATTACCCTGACTGGTAAAAATGCAGGAGTTTTCTCATTGCTCTTTCCTATAAGCAATGGAGCTGGAATTATTTAACATGGCTAAAGGTTTTCTGTGAACTGGAGATCATTATTTCGCACTTCATCGACGATTTAATATTCGACGTATATTCTCATGAGATTCGTTATGTTTGCAGAGCTCGGAGGACCATTTGAACGTTTTGTATCATCCGGAAAATTTTAAGGGACCAATTTTATTCTCGTTTCGGTCGAAGGCGTTTTTCGGTAAGAAAAAAGCGATGGTGAGAGTGGAGGATGGTGAATGGTCGGACAAGTTCCCTATCGACGTTGCTGGTAGCAAAGGAGTCGTGGTGTGCAAGTACAATGGACTAAGTTATCAGGTTTGTATCTCCAGATACTATAATACCTCTTGTACAATTATTTCACTGTAACGTTGAAAAATCTATGTTATTGTATTTTCAGATTGGTGTGCACAATCAACTTACGTACAACTCGTTGACCAAGCAGATTACTTTTACTCCTTACTTCGTTCTCATAAATAACGCTGATTTTCTCATCGAATGCCAAGAAGCTCAGAGACCAGCCGACCCAGTCACCAAAGTCAGTAGCAAAAAGCTTTCAAAAGTTCTTGTTAATTTCATCGATTACTAGTTCATCAACATTTATTTAAAGTGATCCTATCGTTACAGCGTTTTCGTTAAATTTCACTGAAAATTTGCAGAAACGTTCTTTGATGTCATATGTATATGTGTGTAAAATTTCATGGAGATTTATCGACTCAAAAAGAACGATATTTATTCTTGAAAATCGTCACTCTTCGCAATCTCCTATAAGAGCCTGTGTTAAATATCGCAACGTTATACAACGAGTATCTCGATCATTTGGTCGATGAAGCTTGTTGAAATTTTGCACACGTTTTTATATGACATCAAAGAAGCTTCGATTAGTTTTTATAACAAATCTTATGGAAAAACAAATTCATGATTTTCTTTATTATATGACAGATAAACTTTGCGTAGGATCAATTTGAATTTTGAGTATGTTGTTCTTTAGTCAACTTGCAAGAATTTTTCTTAATGAACTTTAACGCTTGGTCCACTTCCAATGTGAGAAACACGGGAAGAAAATTTGAATCCCTCACCCAACGATAGGACTACCTTAAGTTTAGAACATACGAGTATTTGTAATGAGTATGATCTCGATGAAAGTTTCCTGAAAAACAAAATATTGATGATTAATTACAACAGGTGAAACCGGGCGAATGTGGTGCATTGTGGCCTCATTCCGAGGGAGAGAAGAAAATGCTTCGTGTAATGGTGGCAGGACTTCCGGAAAAGACAGCACCCTTCACTTACACGGATGTTCATACGACCCTCCTGAAATTGGACAACAAGGTGAAATTAAGTTTTGTTACGAAAGACCAAAAGTTTTGCTAATTGAAAGTATACAAAGTATGAAAGTATTTTTTTTATTGTAGTATGGAGGCATCAACGTCGACATACAAATTAACGAGGGTGGAGTTTACATTTCTTTGTCGGCGTACGCTCATGGAAATTCCCCTGCCTTGATAATCAATCACACCTCTCATACGATCAATCTTTGGGAGAAGGGATCTATGAATGTCAGGTAGTACATAGATTTTTAAAAATATACTGTAATAGCGATGAAATTTTGATATTTTAATCATAATCCACAATTGTGTTTCACAGAGCTGTTCAGTCGTTATTTTAATTATAATCCATAATTGAGTTTCACAGAGCTACTCAGTCGTTATTTTAATTATAATCCATAATTGAGTTTCACAGAGCTA
>JAPYZU010003420.1:0-13257 GCA_030523005.1 Tryphoninae sp. B BG-2022a | reverse complement strand
GAGAAAAACAATAATATAATTGAACAAATGTTTTGAGAAAATTATATAAACATGTATAAAACGCGTAATTGTGTCTATATATCACTCGGTGGTAACCCTGGAGGGAAGAAACCTTATATGGTATACAAACGAGAATCACCACCGAGTACTGCTGCGTCGCAAAGCTCTACATCTTTCTATCATTTCCATGTATCTCTGTTTCTGTTTCCTACGCCCCATTCGAGTTTTGTCCGTTCTCCGGGTGCATGGCACGAGGCGATAATCTCATTTCCGGTTAACATCCCCACCCCCTATCATTTGAACGCACATTAAACCACGACGTAGCTTGCCCCAATTTCTTTCCACTCTCTTTTTTTTCCACCATTGATTATCGGATACAAATTGTGTAATACAATTATACTGAAACCTTGTTACACAGGAATCGCGTTCTCGCTGTGCCAGCAAAAATAAAAAGTATGCCGCACTATTGATATTAAAACAAAATAAAAAATAAAATATCAGACGAGTTGATATTTTTTTTATCGATTCAGATATTAATTAAAAGTCCATTTGTCGATGGACCCGATTCTTTCTTTTTCCCAAACGACAGTTTTCTCTTAAACGACTATTTTTAAGAAATGTTTCGCGTTGTCTAACAAATTTTACGACTTCGGCAAAACATTGTCTCGAACTCATTAACGATGCAATTAACTAATGGCTCGAAAGTTTGACAATTCACAAAGTAAATTAATTTGTATAACGAGGTAACATTTTCTTAACTATAGACAAAAATTACCACGACGAGATTAACAATCATCAAGAAGTTTTTAAATCTTTTCTTAATTTGTGATCGACATTGATTTTTCTAATGTATTCGTTTCCTATTTTACCGATTAACTGTAATAAGTTTCTCTACCTTGCAATTCGTCGTTGCGAACGCGAAGATGATGAAAAATGCTGAGAGCTTCATGATGTCGCGTGTTGTCTATTGAGAATGAACCGTAAATGACACGTTGAACGATTTCACTCTCAGTTTTATGAAAAATGATGTTTATTCACTGTGGCCACTGGTTGGCTACTTTCGTTGGTACGAAAGTAGAGGATACTAATTTTTGTTTCTTTTGGTCTCTCTATGGAGTTAAAGAAGAAGAAATAAACGGGGTTTGGCTCTCGCAGACCGCGGAGGGAGAGAGATGCGCTCTGAGCTCCGCGTGGCTTCGTGACTCCGACTCGCTTCGTATGCGGTGGCGGTATTATAGCGCGCGTATTAATCCGCCACCGAGTTCGAACGTGCCACGGAGGGAAGATGGACTCTCAATGCCCGCGCTTTAACTCATGAACTCATATATCGTAGCTGGACAGAGAGAGAACCGAGAGCGAGAAGCTTATGCCGCCCTCGCGTATATGCTACGTGGTTCTGCAACGAGAGTCGCGTCATCTTCCCTATTTTGCCTCTTCGAGTCCGAGAGAGCGAAGAATAATGGTACGACGCGTTTCTCCCACCAGTTAGACATCACCAGATGCAGCAGATAGCTTCTTGCATCAGCCAGGTCCTTCTGCTTCTTTACGTTGGTCCCTCTTTCTTTCATTCCCTGCAAATTTAACAAATATATGATGTAATATCTTTCAATCTAGATCGATTTAGGAGGAGAAATTGTTTTACCTTCTTTATAGGAAAATGTTGAAACGGTGATACCTGGCGGTGTCCAGCGCCAAGTTTTCAAGAGTCCAAATTTTTCAATGTGGCGCAAGAGCAGTAATATTGGAATCATTAGTACCGACTTGTAGTAGGACTAGTGTGAGGTCATGTTTTTGTTTTGTAACGTCACTCTGGTCATTTGGATGGTTCCTATATAGATGGAATTAAAAATGATGAAAGTTGTTAACTATTATGAACTATTGAGATTATGAATTCGTTATGGAATGCTACAAAATGAAACTCTCGGTATTAGGTTTGATGAATAACGAGGGATAGTCCCAATGATCAAAATAATGAAAAATACTGAATCGAATCTCGTTAATACTTTTCAAAATTTGACAAAAACGTAATTGAGTTGAAAATACTGTAAAGGTGCGTTCGTCTAAATTCCAGACGAGCTTGCACATACATTTATGGAGAACTGGTCATCAAGCTTATTGGTCTTACACGCTGCGCATCATCATCTTCCTCTTCACACTCATTCTCATTATTGCAACTTGCATCTTTGCCCTCCCGCGGTTATACAGTTACGGCAAAACCAACGAGAATGAAAATACGCGCAGTTGATAGAGTATTCAGGACACGCTCATACATTTATGAAATTGCGAACGTTCATTTGCGAGCGTGTAAGACTCGCTTTTTGTTCCTCATTCGTGCGAGAGCCCAAGGAGAGGTATTTTCTTTTTCGTTTAAACGATAGAGAGAGAGAGAGAGAGAGAAAAAAGGAAGAAGTTTCTCCGGTAAGTTCGTGCGTGGAATCGTTTCTTCGTTTGCTCGTTTCGTTTCCACGATCAGCGAACGAAGACATCGACATAAGAGAAAGAGAAAGAGATATACTTCTTGCAAGATGGGTACCGTTATATTCACTATACGCTTCGTGTGCGAAGGTGAGAGACAAAAGAGAGCGGGGATTGGGTTAGAGAAGATCGAGAATATTATAAAAGGTGGCGAGTCGGTTCGACGCAAGGTCAGTTCGTCACGATGAGCTCCTTCAGGTGGTCGCGGATCACCGACCTTTCACCCTCGACAAAGTCATTTACATTTTTCCTCGTGCTCCATCTCATTGCGAATTTGTTCGTCCATGATGTCTCGTGTCACGCGCTCCCTTCGGGCTCCCTCGAAGGAAGATCTCTTCTATCGATGCCCATCGTCGAGGGCCAGGAACCCATCGATACCGTTGTGGTAAAGGCGGTCGAAATACCCGAAGAGAGAGTCACTTACGAGGGTGCACAACTGTGGAGAGTCATAGCCGAGGGCGAACACGCTGAATTTGTCTCCTATCTGCAAGAAACAGGCGGTAAGAATATTTTTGTTTATCTTAAAATTGAGTTTTTTTGACAATTTTAAAATTAAATGGCAAACACTAACTATTATTAATTACTTGATTCATTATTTTTTTAGAAGTCTCAATGTGGTCCGGAAACGATACTGCAGTTGACGTTCTTGTCCGTCCGGATTTGATCCCACGTGTGTCGCGTTTCCTCCGCGAACGACAAGTTAAATATGATGTTATTATACCGGATCTTCAGCAGGCTATCGATCAGGAAAATCCTCTACCTTCGGCCGAGCACATGGAGGAACTCGAGGGTCGAAAAGGTTCGTTGAGCCTGAAACATAATATTTTTCATATAATATTGCTGATTTATTATTACGCTTTTGCTGATGATTAGTTATAATTTTCATTCGCAATTCCCATCGCTTACAGCATTCTTTTTTATTCGCGAATAGTTTTATGATTTTTTAACATTTTCCCACAAAATTAATTAATCGATCGACAAGATTCTTTTTATGGGTTCAGGTAATGTTTGTTTTCTTCAATTTTGTACCAAAAACCAAAACAGTTCGTTCAATCGATATGACCCGGATGGGTCTTTTATTCTATTGGTATAGTTTGTGAAAATAGTCGGTGTCTCTAATCACGATTCGTAGGAACGTTTCGTGCGAAGGCTAGTTCTTCGTATCGTGTGTATACCATATAAATGTCTATGTATATACATATAGTCCCGGGGTTATCGGCCTCTGGCAACTCGATTCGATCCGCTAACCCAGTTTCCATCCGATCGACAATACTGATTAACATAACAGTTATATAGCAGGACGAGGGCAAGTGCTGGTATAACGTTTACGGAAAATAAACGTCTTACGTACAAATTACAAAAATAAATAGTAAAACAGTATCGAGGCAGTATTTCAATAGTTGAATAATTTGTATAATGTTAGAAAGTGAAAACTGATGATATACCAGCACTTATTAAAAGTTCTATAAATTCAATAATTTTATGAGAATCAATTTTCCAAGAGATATTTGATTCATTTTCTCAAAATTGAAGTCGATTCGATGAAAAGACTATGGAAGAACTAATCGATGGGAGAATTCTATGAGGAAAAAGAAAAAGGGTAAAACAGATCGAAGTAATTTTCTAGCTCGTTACACTTGGTGGCGGAGAGTTGTGATCAAGTCGCCGCGTAGAAATTATCATCTGCGTCCTACTCGTTATCCCGTAGCTAGTTTACGTGGTGGTGGAAGTGAAACTTGGCATTTTAGGGGTGAGCTTTTATAAAAAAAAAAAGTTAAAAATTTGTCCCCGCTGCTTTTGTAGCCAAATGCATATTTTTACTGTTGAATTGTACTGTGCTTCTTGGTGAATGAGAATTGTAAAATACAGGGCATCGTATGGAATGGTCCAGTTATCATCGATTGGAGGATATTCATGGTTTCCTCGATTATCTCGCTCAAACGTTTCCCGATCTGTGTTCGGTCATGACTATTGGCAATTCTGTCGAGGGTCGACCATTGAAGGTACTTCTTTAGTCGAACTAATTGTACCCACTAATGAAGCTTAGTTTCTAATTGTCTTCCTTTTCTTAATTTTCTCCAAAAGGTATTGCGGATAAGTAAAGGCGAACCAGGAGTTCCAGCAATCTGGATCGATGGTGGTATTCATGCTCGTGAATGGATCTCTCCAGCTTCCGTGACATACATCATCAACCACTTAGTTGAAAACAGTGAAGAACTCGAGGCCGACTATTACATCTTACCAGTCGTGAATCCTGATGGGTAAAGTGGACATTGCTTATCAAACGCTTGACGTGCTAATTATGCATATGAGTCTAAAAAAATACCTATTTGTATTATCATAACGTCGAATCTTTTTACTCTCCATTGTGCAGATACGAGTATACTTTCCGTGGTGATCGTCTATGGCGAAAGAATCGCAGCAGTCCTGAGAAAGGCGGAGTTTGCATCGGTGTAGACTTGAACAGAAACTTTGGATATCGTTGGGGTGGTCTTGGCACGAGCAAACAACCGTGCAGAGAGATATTTGCCGGTACCGGTCCATTTTCCGAGCCTGAGACGAATGCAATAAAGAATTTCTTCGAAGCTAGTGCTGCTGATTTCAAGGTAAGATGTTTCTCATGATTTTGATCCACAATAATACTCGAAATTAGAAATGTGGAGAGTATTCCTAATGTTTTGAAAATACTGGACAACGACTGTCAGTTAATTATCATTCACCGGTGCAATAAATTTTATTTTAAACTTACATGACCTTCTCTGACTTTACCTGTGGTGATTCAAATGTTACTATTTTTATTTTTATACAATGAACCGCATTGATCGGCTGGTAACTCATCTTTTCTCTTTTGTATTTCAGGCATATTTGACGTTTCACAGTTATGGACAATACATTCTATATCCCTGGGGTTATGACAGACGAGTACCGCCTGATTACGCCGATCTTGAAAAATTGGGCCAGCAAGCTGCAGTTTCGATGAAAAGCGCAGGGGGCGCTGGTAGCGTTTACACAGTCGGTAATAGCGCCACAACCCTTTACGCCGCCTCTGGTGGTTCGGATGACTGGGCCAAGGCTATACTCAAGGTCAAGTATGCATATACGATCGAATTGCGAGATATCGGCAAGCATGGCTTCGTTCTACCGGCTCAGTATATTGTTCCCACGGCCAAGGAAGCACTCGCAGCTGTAAATGTCGTGACAGCAGCTTGCAAAAAGCTTTGAAGGTGAATTATCGATCGCTAACTCAATACCATAAACGGAGAAAGATGTGTCAACCGTATTTGAAAATTTATGAACATTTATTTACCGACCAACGTCATGTACTTTATATTTATTATTTATTTTTATCGATAAGAGTATTACATCGTATGACATAGTACAGGAGTAAGGCATTTGATATTTGATGATTATGATATTGCTGCCATGTGCCTGTTACGAAAAGTTTTAATCACGTAGAAATATAATAATCAATAAAAATGATTGCTTGTAAAGGAATAGATGGGGCGATATGGACCATTGCGAGTGTCGGTAAGGTACATTCCTCTCATTCCTTATATCGGTAACGCTTCGACGTTGTCATTACTAATGTAAAGTTACCGACGGGCATAATAAAGTAATTTTTTTGACAAGAGCAATATTTCACCCCTCGAGGTACCGAATATCTCCTAAAACTTCCTACAGTTTGGATACCTTGGATCGGTGAATATCTTTTTTGTTTATACGAGCTTTATGAAGGACTTAGAACATCACAAATCTCCCGTAGAACACGAATATAATAGCCTTGTTTTTCATATCATGGATGTGATTCAGTGGCACCACCGTATGGTGGCGCCCTCTCTGCGTCAAGTTGACACAAGCCCACGCAGCGTCCCCCGCGGCCGCTCGTGTTTTTTTCTACCGACACGCACAAAGTTTTGGACCGTGCAAATGGTCGTTTGGCGTGTATTGTCGTAACGACGGTATTTATCCCGTGAGAGCTTTGAAATAAAAAATATATAAAGCTTCTCGAAGTGTGCCTTTTGCGAAGTTGGTGCTCTGACGATTTGCAGCGGAAGTTACACTGGGACGAACTGTCGTCCCGCTCGAAGCTGCACGTTCGATCCTCGCAATACAAAAATCATGGTCAACCTTATGAAGAAATTTTTCGCGGGCGACAAAGTGTTTGCCAAAGTTCGAGGTTACCCAGCGTGGCCAGCAAGAGTAAGTTTGTCTCAAATTCATTGATGCTTGTCATTAGAGTCTTCAACGATTGTTTCCTTGTTCGACGCCAATGTATCTACGGTACTTTACGTAAACAAAACCTCGTGAACATTGTGGTTATGTTCAATGGCCATTTCTCACTTGTAAAAGCCGTTGTAATCGTAAGCCGCCATTTCTTTGATTTATTTGTACATCTGTGACTGCCGGTAGTTAAAAAGTTCCATTTCTCTCGTGCTTCTTAGATACTGTGTCTAATTTTCATTAATTCTTTAGTTTTTTCGTGATTCTGTTAATTCACACTATAAAAATTGCATCAGCGCTACCAAAACTGACTCAATCCCATTGATATGCCGTCAGGCTTGATAAAAATGCGGGTCCTGATTATTGTTATCACAAAAGTATCAAATATATTGAACTATATAACATGTATAACTATAAATGTAATTTGTCCAAAACCGTAGATCGAGGGCGTGACTGATGCAAATTCGAAGAATGCCAAATACAATGTATACTTCTACGGCACGGGTGAGACGTGAGTATTCGTGAAATGAATTCAAAATTGGGACAATCTCTTAGCCTTTTTTTATATGGATTTTTTATTGCTACATTCAGTGCCGTATGTAAGGTTGAAGAATTATTCGTTTACCTCGAGAACAAGGACAAATTTACAAAGCCTCTAAAGAGAAAAATATTTCACGAGGGTATACAGCAACTCGAGCAAGAATTGAGAGGTGATAAGGGAAAAGCAGCATCTCTGGATGATCTCAAAGGTACAGAATTGAAGCTTTCATATTGATTGTGTTTAATAAATAATCGATATTTCTCTAATGGATTTGAATGATATTACGTGCGCAGAGCCAGCATTTACTGGTGAGACCTCAGAGAAATCGAGTGCTGAAACATCGTCAGTAACGGCGGCAGACAGTGACATGGAGAGCGGACCTTTGGTTATTGACGAGGGTGACAAAAAGAAACCTGTAAAACGTAAAACTCTCTCATCAACGCCCAATAACCCAGTAAGTTCTTGTTGGACCATTTTTCTCATTAGAGACTTGGATAAATGATTATGAGACAGCGACATTGTACGAGATACTAAAATGTCGTGTTTATCAATATCCTGATAGAAAAACCCAAATGGGGAAGAGCCGACGAGCCTTTCTCGAGACTAAAGGGTCCGTGCGATTATTCCTCACAGTATAATAAGAGACGTTCATATATACTGAAAAATATGTCCCATTTGGGCTTGATTAATCGTGGTTAATTTATCTTCGATATCTTTATTGCCTCAAAGGACACACCAGAAGCAAAGAAAAAGCGTGGTCGTGGCAAAGGATCAACAGCCTCGGTCGACAATACGCCAAAGCAAGAGATTGGTGGTGGTGGAGATTCTCAAGGCGAGGATGCATCACCGGGCAAAGAAATGGTCAGTCGAAGTGGACGTAAAATAAAGCCAAAACGATTCGCTGACTTTTCGAGCTCGGAGGAGGCTGAAGTACCCGATAAAAATGGTATGTTTTACTACAAATCAAATATCTATTATTCCCTTGATCCCGTCGCTCGATAGGTTCGTTTGTTCCAACAGATAATTATTCTTTGAGGAGATAAAAATAATAACAAACGAATCGAAGATGCATTCATCGCCATTAACATTATAAAAAATGAATCTAAGATCCATCGTCCATTGATATTCAAATTATTTTCGTGATGCAGTCCGTTATCAAAAATTAATTACAAAACGAATACCATGGACCCAGCATCCGTTGTGTATTTCATTAATTCCAACATAAAAAAATACCGCCATAAGTACCAAAGCACACCCTGAGGATCTTTCTTTTAAATTCGGGTAGAAAAAATCTTCCACAGGTAGAAAAAAATCTTCCAAACTCATCGTTATTCTTCATGCGAAGCATGTACAATTTTAGATATTTTCCAGCCAACATGGCGAAATCTCATTAACGCGTCGAAGAAAAAACAATGCAAAATCTATTATTTTCGCGATGATGTGAATGTTTGAAGGTACTGACAACGTTGACAATCCCTCGTTGACGATCGCGTCGTCGAAAAATTCGGAACAGGATGTACGCACGGTATCGCCAAAGAACGAACGTCCGGGAGTGTTAATGGAAACAGACGACACTAGGAATTTGACAACACAAGAACTGAAAAGACTGGTCCTGTTGGAACAACTGCGATTGATTCGTTTGTACGCGGCTCGTCTTATACATCCGTTGTGTATCTAAAAACAGTCGAGATCTCTCGACGACGCGTCAATGGCTTAGGACAGGACCAATACGTAGGCCTTTTTTTCTCTTCGTTCCGTCTCGATTATGTTTTCGTTGTTCATCTTTTTTTTGTTGTCTCGTTTTGTTTTGTAGTCAACTTCGAGTTAAACGGAGAAAGAAAAATCTCAAACTCAAGTCAATAGGATATTAATTTGCATAGGTTTTCTTTTATTGTTTTGATTATGACTTTCATTAAAATTATTGTGTACGGAAATTATCGAGAGATATATTAAAGAGTGGTCGAATACTATTATTTAAAAAAACAATCATTAAATCACCCGATCCAAAGAATGAGTACCTAGAAGCAGTTCCATCGGCACATTCACACCGGAAGGACGGTTACTGGTGATCATTATCTCGTCTACCTCGTATCTCATTACGTCTATGTTAATGTTAATTTCGTCGAAGAATGTTTTATCATCACGTGGAAATATCTTAAATTATACAATACGTCTCGTCCTTCTGGTGTTAATAAGTGGAAAAAAATCGCTTCTGTTATAGACAACTCCACGAGATCGAGGGGAAAGAGCAAAATAGACGACCCAAGCGAGAATCAAGCATCGCCATCGACTGGACCGAATAGAAAAAAAACAGGTACAGAAAGTAAGTAAATGGCTTCATAGTTTGTTTATGTTTTTTCTCTTTTTTGTTTTTCTTTTGTTTTGCATTGTTTGTTCGTCGTTGTTTTCTTGATACTGGAAGCATGTCAGCGGGTCGTTAGGAGCGTCGAGGATTTGCGTTTAAAATAACGTAATACAGCTGAAAAGAAATATTTTGTCTTTGATCTCTTTTCTTGACTATTTATCCTGAAAAAACTCGCACACGTTCCCACCTCGTCAGCGTTGCTAAGCACCCGAATTTTGTGTCTTTTTTTTGTTTGTTTTTTTCAAGAAAAAAGCCAAGTCGTCGGGGCGAAGAAACTGATGGCAGAGGATACAATGTCATTAACGGCAAAGACGACAACGAACGCTTCGTCAAAACGTTTTCTTCTAGCCCGCACATTAGCCGGCGAATATGTAGGAATTAAGCTAGATGTAGAAAGGCCAAAAACTTTTGACAGCGAGAAAGCTCGCGAGCGCTGGGACGAGTCGATGATGAGAAGTGCAATGAGAATGAAGTCGAGGCTTGAGAGCGGTGAGATACTTACCGAGCACGTTAAAGATTCTCTAGACTTCGATGTAAATGTTCCAGAAGACGATAAAAAAATTCTCGCCAAGGACGGAGCCATAGAGCGCAAAAAGTACAAGCTGAGGTAATTTATTTTTTGTTCCATTTCCTTTCACTATTATTTTTTCTTCATTTGCGATTATTCAAAGTTAATCCTTGCGGTCGACTTTGCGACATTTCACGTTGAATGTTCGATTGGTAGATGGCTCCGCATAGAGGATCAACTTCTTCAACTGGACGCTCAAATCAAGTCGAACCTGGGTCTGGATCGTGCGGACGCGGACAAATGTCTCCAAGCGATGGACGACATGCTGGCTCTCCCCATCGACCCTCTAATGCTGAAGAAGCATCCTCACATCGTCGAGACCGTCAAGAGGGTAAACGATGATAACAGAAAGAAAATCATTGAATCTCTGATAAAGATATGTCTCTTCAACGTTGTTTTATTTACAGTTGCGACGATATATCGGCAATTTGGCGGATTGGAAACTCAACGACGAGGAAGTGGTGCGTTGAAAATTATTCCTAGAATTACAATAAAAAATTCGGCGTGTTTTTATTACATTCTATTTTCTTTTTGCAGACCACCTTTAAACAGAAAGCGGAGCAGATTAGGCAAAAAGCTGAGCACATATACAATAAATTCAAAGTACGTAATGTTCCTTGAACATGTTTAAATATTATTTTATTTAACGCACGTGGCACATTTAACTTCGAACCTCATCTTTTGGTTTTGATCAGGCTATGTTCACCATTCCCGAGGGACAATCCTTCTGGCAATCCTTCTCCGATCAGGTGCTTCACTTCAAAGAATTGACCAAGGAAATGTCCGAGGAAAAGATGTTCTCTCTCATGGCCGATCCTGCGTGCCCTGGTAATATTTTCTTTATTTCAATCGTACAATTCATAACATTAAAACATTATCTAAACTTCCTCAAAATATCTTATACTTTTAAATTGACAAATGCGGTAAAACGTTCTTTCCCAGATGCGGTCAATTCACTCGGCACGACATTGACGACGGAAGATAGTCTCACGGCGTTGGAAACGAGCACGAACACGTCTGAAGTTGATCCGGATGCGTTGCCAACGAGATGTGCGACGCCTGTTGAAACCGCAGCCAAGTAACATTCGACATTCTCACGCGAACACTCGAACTTTGACTTGTCACCCACGATAATGTTATAGAAACAAAAGAAACGTAAAAGAGAAGAAGAAAAGCAAATACGTGCACGGGACGAATGATGTATTCGTCGAGGAAATACGTGGCGCGAGAAGAAAACAAAATCACACAAAAAGGGAAAAAGAAAGAGAAGGATTCTCGAAGGGAATCTAAAACGCTCACTCGTCACGGGATGGTTATTTTTCTTTCCATCTTTACGATTTCTTACTACTTCTTTCTCAAACAATTTTTATCGAATCGCGCGTTGTTCGTTTGCGCTTGTTTTTTTTTGTTTTTTTTTCTCTCTCTCTCTCTCTCTCTGTCTCTTCTACTTTGTTGTCGTTCGAATTTTTCTCAAAACTTCGCGACGTTCTCCTCTGACTTAGCATTTTCCGACGCGCTCAATCTCCACCTCCCTCCCCGGATTGAAACAATTGTCGATCGAACAATATGCACGAACAATCTAACAATTCTACGCGATGTAAATAAGATGTGGAACAAATTCGCGATTAGATTCTCGTCGCTTCGATGATAATGGAATTAAAGAAGAAAGAAAGAAAGTGGAAAAAGAAAGAATCCGGGTGTCTCGCTTCGTTTTGTTTTTATTTCTCGTTACCGTAAAGACACTTCTCGTCGGTACGATCGGTCTGTAAACTCGAGACAAAAAACGAGGGGTGGAAAAATGAGCGCGAAAGAAAATTCTTTTACATTTTTTTGGGGGAATAAAAATACAAATTTATAGAATTATCCCAGCTGTTACGAAAAAATTTGTAAGATGCATGTAAGTTGTCGATAAAATAACATAAAAAAAAAGAAGACAAAAAAAGAAACAATAAATTACCCGATATTTTTGGTAACGATGAAAAAAGAAACGCGATCGTAAATTCTTTTATACTAGAGAGAAAAAGAAAGTGTTTATTTTTTACCCGCGATTTCCCGATAGTCGAAGAGAGGCTCGTTTCGTTCCGCCTCCGGTAAAGAGGCTGATCGATCCTAGCTGAGTCCTAAAAGGTGTCTCGCTCTCCTCCTCGTTCGACGTTGAACGCGTAGAGCCAAAATTTTCACCCCTCTTCGGTTGTCGTCGCGGGCGCTAGATGGAGATAGTTTACCCTCGAGCTACTCGTGAAATCATCCCTTAATACAAAAAAACCAAGAGTCATTGAAACAACAGTCATTGAAATAAGAATTTACATTTATCGAGATAAAATCATTTACTACAAAAAAGAAAAAAACAAAAACGTTGACACAAAAAAAGATGAATGAAAAATTGTCAATTGCGTGGAGATTATCAAAATTTGTTTCTAATTACAAAGAATGTATTCGAGGCGAGAACATTATTCACTTCGTTCAAATTTTCATCGTTGAAACATTTAGAGAAGACTTTTGGCGTCTGAGGAAATATTTAACAAAAAAAAAATGATATCGAGTACAAATAAAAGAAGAAAAAATAAAACCTTTACCAATTTGCCTTAACGAGAAAATTTACGTCCACGCGACGCGTTTTTGTGCACCCAAATCATTCGCAAATCACGCGCACACGTTCGTTATTGTTTCCCGACGGGAAAGAAATTGATCTCTTCACCATTGTGTTATACATCGGATTTAATAAAGAATCTATATATAAATATCACCGAGGAATTATATACGATAATATTATGACGACCGCACGAAAATTGAACAAAAAAAAAAGATAGAACAAAGGAAGTGAAAAAGCGTGTTTGGAGAAATCACGAAAATGGATAAGACACACACACACACACACGTCGTTTATTGTCACGTGTAACTTGAAATATTTTGAATAAAAATGTTACGAGAAGATGAAAAGCTATCATTTTTCAGAACATTTTCTTCCAAACAATATTGTAAGTTTCCCAGCGAGGGTGAACAAAAATAATTGTAATAGTTTAATGAGCATTTAGTACGCCTGCAAACTTGGACAGTCCTGTTATCGACAAGTTCTAATTCCGATTG
>JAPYZU010003419.1:0-13456 GCA_030523005.1 Tryphoninae sp. B BG-2022a | reverse complement strand
TGTGTGTGTGTGTGTGTGTGTGTGTGTGTGTGTGTGTGTGTGTGTGTGTGTGTTTGTAGGTATGATTTACACGAATGGCGAAAGAGCTACGAGCCCAAGAATCTAATGGTCGGCGAGGGTAAACACGTGCGTGACTAGATCGCATATATATCACACATACCTAACATACAGAAAGAGCGCTCGGCACGCGGGTAAGATTAGACTTTCTGAAATCCTCGTATGGTATAATACATAATAGACGTACGAGATTCAAAATGAAAACACGTTTATATCGTCTGCCGGAATCGCGAGGAAAATTATATTTCATCCTCGATAAGTCGACGGAGGGAGGAAGTGAGATTCTGAGACAGAGAGGGAGATAGAGAGAGAGAGAAATGTCGATCGATAAATCGTTATCGTTAGTCAATTTCTCAAATTGATCGATCGATTTTTGATCGCGAATTCGACGAAGCGAACAAACATTCGCGATCTCACGCGCCGTTTTCATCGACAAATCCGAAACGATTCGAGCGTCAAATTATTCAGAATCCGCTCCTCGGGTTACACTCGTGACGCAATAGGCTTTCTCTCTCTCTCTTCTCTCTTTCTCTCTCTCTCTCCCTCTCTCTCTTCTCTCTCTCTCTCTCTCACTCTCTCTGGCACGTCCGTGCCACGCGGAGGGCCGTTCGACATAATTAATTTCGCGTGCCACGTTGAGCTTCGTTGATCACGGGCTTTATACACACAAACTTAAACGCAAATTCGCGAAACCGCGCGGTGAGCGCAAGGGTATCGAGGTTATTAGTACGGATTCTTACCCGATAAGCTCCCTTGCGGGGCCTTTCGTTCGGTTCGTTTGAGTTAAAGTTGAAAATTATAAAACGGGGAACAGAGAGGGAAGACTCGTCGGTGCTTTTCGGCGCTTCGATCACCGCGAGCTACACGAATAACCCCTCGCATAAACGTTATTTTTATTTCATTTTCTTTTCTCGCTCGCTCGTTGTACCGACGAGGTTGCCGCTTCTTTTTCTACGTACAACGATAAGAACTCGTTTACGTAGAAGCTTTCATTTTACTGTGAAATATCGTTTATGGTAAGCAATGAATACAAAAAGAGAATCTTTGAAAACATTCCATGCATCTCTCTGTCTCTCGATGTCTCTCTCTCTCTCTCTCTTTTTCTCGTCGCGGCATTACATTACATTTAGCGTGAGTGGAGCACGGATATTCTCGTTAATTTTTAACGATCCCGTAATGAGAAATTACGTGTGGCTTCACGTGTACCGTTAACGATCGTAAAATTTGTGGTTTCGCGTTCACGAGTCACACGACGAGAGTGAGGAAGAGCGGGGGAGAGCGAGAGAGGAAGAGAGAGAGGGAGAGATCGCGCGAGCTTCTGCATTTTTACGACACGCGAGGGGGGAGGGGGCCAACTCGAGAGTACATCGATAAAAACGGAATACAAAAAATAAGCTTCGTTCACCGACCTATAGGTGGATATGATGCACGTGCCAGCGAAACAACGCGTGACGAGAGAGCGAGAAAGCTGGTCGTCCAGATGAAATTTAACTCGCGAGATACGAGGCACGGTCTCAACGAGGATATGCGCAATCGCAATGCACTCGATCCGTTATCGCTAAACCCCATTGAGTTCTCTTCTCGACGAGATACAGATGGTATTTCGAAAGGGTCTCTCGAGAAAGTTTACAGTAAAAAAGAAATTACGTCAACCATGTTGCTCTTCTGCTCTACGAAATTTCTTGATAACGAGATTGATGCGGCTTGTTTAATTTTGTAAGCGCCGAAATTAAAAATTCTGGGTTTAATTTTTTAATTTGTCCGAAATAGTGAAAAGTTACGACGAGAAAAATATGATATTTGAAGGTTATTCGTATAAATAATAAAATGTCGAAAACGGGACTATTATATTATTATTATATAGAGAACTTGCGTTTGACTAGAGTCCCGAAGGCTTGTAAGATAATGAAATTACGATGTTTCAAAATTTCCATATATTTCATGAAGTCACAAAAAGCCGACTGTTCGAGTGACTGTAACCATGAGTCTATTTAAGGCGTCGGGAGTTGCAGATGACGTTTTTAGAAAGCTGACACATAAATTTAGACAATGGCGTTGGGTTCATTCCGATATCTAAATTTGTCTAGCTCTGGCGACACCGTGAACATATCAAAATGTCAATCCGAAGGATCAACCTTATCGACTTTAAAAGTCTGCAAAAAATGGAAGAAAAATTGCAGCTGCATGAAGGAACCGTTGATTTAAAGCTCGAACAATTACGAATTGAATTACCATAATACCCAATTTACGAGTCAATTAAGAAAGTCGCAGGCGATTTGATTGAAACAATTTATTACCCGTAATTAAAGATTGGAATTTAATTAGACCTTTCGCTGAATTTTCATTATCTTATCGTTTGAATGCGTTCCTTATTCATATTCTACCCAAACGCATCGGATAGGAAGCTGCGATGAACGTAAGGTCTCAAGGATGAATTAAAGATCCCACCCGTTTCCCAGTCCCCGATTCTGTTTTCCTCCAAAACGTGGAAGCAGGTCCTTGATAGTTCGTAACGTCCGTTCTCCTGCTGTCGTAACGCATCTAATCTTTCGGTCCAAGGCGACGTAGAGTGCGACGTGCCACCGCGACTCCGTGAACTGGGACGCATTAAGCTGCTGTTTCTGGTGCTACTCCAGAGTAACCAGAGGCGGCACGGTCTCTTCGCCGCGAAGCGCGGAGTAAGTTGGACAGATTGGAGATAAGCCCCTCCCGCAACTCCCTACACAAGCTGGTCTTGCTCTTGGTTCGCGTTCCCGCGCGCCACCGGGGGGTTATCAACGTTCTAACCCCGGACCGAATAACGACCGGACGCGGACGCTAAATTATTCATTTGCGCTACGTTATGGTGAAGGAAACAGTATGGGAGAGGGCCACAGAGAAAGAGGGACAAGTCAGAAATGAGAAACGAGATGATACGCGAGAAACGTGAATACCAAAAGCAGTACGAATTTCCTGTTACACTTTGTAACGAAGTAGGTACGAGTAGGTAAACTACTCTCGTAATGAGACATACGTTATGCAACTAGCAGCACTTCCTCGACCGAATAGATAAACCAGATCCAGGAATTGAATAAAACATCCACGACAAAATGTCCCTCATCCTCTTCCGTCTTAGATTTTCCACTGCAAAATTTTCAAAGAGTACGAAATAATTGTTAGATCGGATCCTCCCTTAAGTGATGTTTATCTAGCAGTTTACGATGAATCCATTCGTACCTGATTTTTTGTAGAACTGTATGGAAAAATACAACACACGGGAAATTCAGTCGTAAGAATCTCCAGTAAACTGATAGCTTTGACACAAAGAACCCCTAGATGTTACGAGACCTCACGGTGAATTTTTCTCGACACCGAGTCTGCGCGACGTTCAATGAAAGAGCGACGCTACAAAAATAATTCGATACCTCGAGCAGCTGCGACTGTGACTTCTCCACAATTCTCCGAAGCGAAGAAGAAAATGATATACCCAATTTCGTCCGTACTCGTCTCCGTGCTGTCCCGAGCCCCGGTTTCTTTTTCTCGACTTTCAGCTTTTGTGGTACGAAGATATAATTGAATGAAGCCAGCGAGAACGAGAAGATCCACTTCGTATGCTCGCACATCAAAGAGACCTTTTCCCCGAGAGAACGATAGTTGCGCCCAGAGTTGGGACGAAGGATCTTCCCATCTTTCCATCATGACGGAGGCGACGTTGACGGTGTTACGAGAAGTACCTCGTGAAAGGATCGAAGGGAAAGTGGGAGGCAGAGAGAGATAGAGAAAGGGAGAGAGAAGGGGGGGGGAGGGACAAAGCATACACCGAAGACAATCTCTGATAGGACGGTATACTATCATCGTTTTGAAAGCACATCCTTCCAACGATGCGGTCTTACAGAAGTTACAGAATATTAAACCGCGATAAGGAACACCGAGTTCTTCGTATCTACATCTATATAGATCCGTTGAATTCCATTGGAAACCAAAGCACCAGTTTGCTCGTAACAATTAACTCGATGTTTCTCCATCGATAACGTCAGAAACAGCTTGAACGCAGATTAGCATCGTTGACGATTTGGCCGATCGTTTAACGAAGAATTGACGATAACACGGAGATAAATTGAATAAACCTCGGATATTGGAAAATAGAACGGAGTTTGGTAAACTCTGAGACAGTTGAAGGCGGGTCCAAGATTAACAGGACGAAGGGTTGAGAAGTTAGCGCATTGTGCGATTATACGAAGAGCGACGTAGAATCGAGCGCGGATGGGTGACGAGGAAGAGACAAAGAGGATGAGCAAAATGGTATCGAGATGCGGAGGTGGATGGATGGGTTACGTTGTTGCGCTCACCGCAGTGCACAGCTTCCATCGTGCCCGATGCGCTCCGGTAACGAGCGTGCGCTCACTTCGGTAGAGCGGCGAGCATGCCGTTCTTGCAGCTAGTAGTTGGCAAAACTCGTTCCTCGAGACGCCGGTTGATCGGTCTCTAACTCTCTCTTGCTCCTCGCACGCCGGGGGGTCTCGGATCTTAACGACTCTCGTGCACGGCCCAACGTCATGCCCGTTTACACCCATAACTGTCGTTAAGGTTGGAAGTGTGGGTGTTCCGCGAAGTCGGAAGAGAAGGAGGGAGAAAGAGAGAAAGAGAGAGACTTTGCGGATGAAGCATAGCGAGCGTAGACTTTTCGTGCCGAGGATCGGAAATGGGGTCGAATCTGCATGGAAGCTGCGCGGGATCTGTCAGGCGTCTTTTCTCGCAGCGTCGAACGACGGATAGCGGATTTCCTGCGTTTTCTCGTACAGCGAGTCAATCCCGCAGGGCCTGTCTCGTGCCCCACCCCGTTTTCACGAAACTCTCGCGAATCCCTGGAACGAAAGGGAAAAGCGAAGGTGTCGAGAGATTCCGTGCCGTTGGTTCGTTTCTCTCTTTCTCATTTCCTCGATTCGTGCGATAGCTCGATCTTTTTTTTAGCCCCCCTTCTCTCTATGGACAGGGCATGGTTCGAATAGCGAGAATCGCGAAGAAAATTTCAATAAGGTGCACCGTAACGGAGTGAGGGGAAGGAGAAGCGACCTCCTGAATCGTGTATGAACTCATATCCTTCGCCGCGAGCTTTCCAACATTCTCCCTATGGGAATTCATGGAAACAGCCGAGGCGACGAAACTGGCGCGCCCGACAGGAATGCGACGGAATATGATCCGAGAAGCGGATCTCGATATGGATGAACAACTTGGACTCGAATAGGCGAGGCGAGGTTCGATCGGCAAAAATCTTCGATCGTGTCACCATGCATTTTAAAGAGTCGAAGAATTTCTCGGGTGTCCTGTCCCACTTTGCTCGTGAAAGTGGGACAAGAGAACACTGTTCTTTCTATTTTTTGTTTTTCTTATTCGAGCTTGACGATCGATTAATTATTACTCGACGAGGTGTGCCTGTCTTTTTTTCCTTCATAATGGTAAAGAACGAATGGACCTCGAATATGACCGAATAAAGTTCGTCGTGAAAGACGACTGCTGTTGAAGCTTGATGAAAGGAAACTTTAATCATCCCCGAAGGAGATGGACGAATTTTCTTCCGGCGTTTGCTAGAAGAAGACATTATTATAACCGATGAGGAAGATGAGAACGGCACGAGGTAACAGTGGGAGCGCGAGGGAACCGTCGCAAGTTCGTTCCTCGAGGAGAAGTTTCCGCAAGCGCGCGAGACTTGAGGCAAAACGAGCTAGAAATATCCGTCGGTGTTAAGAAGAGAGGTGATGAGATTCGAGAGGCTGAAGAGAAGGGGAGGGGGGGGCGCTGGTGGTGCCGAGAGAATCCAACGAAGCCTCCGGGAAAAGGGATTGCAAGTGGGTAATAAGAAGTCTGCTTGACTCAAGTCGCACTGCATGCAGGCGCTCCTCTGCCGCTAGGACGCCCCCACCCTCCCCCTTCCCGTCCCCCGTCGAAGCTCGCTACCCCTTGAAAGGAAAGAGAAAAGTTCCGCGAGAAGCGATCCCCGCGAGCTGCGCGCAAGGAGAGAAGCCAATTTAAGATGTCGCACGCTCTCGAGAGAGAACAGGAAGTTGAAGTCTCGACACGGGAAGCCAGAGGGTCCGTATTGCCGCCCCTACCCCCTCCCCCTGTCCTACACCCGCAAGGCGTAATAGAGCCGTGTCAATTATTATACATCTATATGTATACATCGTCTAGCCACGGAGCAATTAAAAAGTCTGTCCTTCACCGTAACAATGAGCGCAATCAAAATATCAAAGCTCCTTCAATATTCATTATTAAATTAGTACCGGACCGAGAACACGTGGAAAGAATTTAACGTCGTTCTGTAAAATAATACGGGGAGGGGGTAGGGCAAGAATTGTAAAGTTTTTATCGATTTTTCCGAACGAAAGATACAAACTCAATGAAAAGAATCAACGTGTGAATTTCCATACTCCCGACTCGCGGAAAGTTACATACGTTCTACATTGCTGCAATACGAAAAAAGTTATACCGCTCGGGAAATTTCATGAGTGAAGGGCGGGTTTTAAAACAAGCGGTTCAATTTCACGGGATTTGCGCGCTCTCTCGCACTTCATGTTTTTTTCCCCGACTGGAATTTTGATGAGTAAAAATTCGTTTATTTACCTATCATTGTCTTTATTACGACGAACGACAGATTTACCGTTGGCAGAGTGTTGATCGGGATGCGCATCGAGCGCACATCCGGTTGGGAAAAACCGTGGTTGTTCGACCGCCATTTTCAGCCAGTAGCCGATGATGACCCTCGACACCCGACTTCGCATCGATCGCTCATAAATTTCAACGGGAATATCGCGCCGCGTTTACTCACCGAGCACGCGAGAACACGTACGGGCAATGTATAATTTACCATGAAAATAATAACGAATAATTGTCACGAAAAAAAAGAAAACAAATCTTCTTTTTTCACAAGTAAATTACCTTTTTAAAAAAAAAAAAAAAAAAACGCTCGCACCTTCCGCTGATGGAAACGTCGCGTGTGCTATATTTCCTTGACGTTCCTCACGCGCTCGTCCCTGCGATACCCGCAAATATCCATTAACGTTTCGCGTCGAAGTTACGAGCCGCGTGTAACCGCGTTTCGCAAAACTCTTCAAAAAGTGCAAAATCTACGAGGCCATACCTGCCGGTATTGGCGGCGCAGCGGAGTTTGCTTTTCGGAGTGAAAGAACGTTTCCGGTTCTCTTCCGGAGCTTCAAAAATATTTCCAAGTGCATATATCATCGGTGTACGAGCTAGGCCACGCGAGTGCAAGCGGTCGCGGTGATGGATCGATGTCGCGGAGTGCGCGAGTTCGAAACGAGAGCGGCAAGTTAGACGGTGAACTGCGGAAGTTGAAGCTTCCGTTCTCCACCGGTCTCCGTCCGTTTTTTTCCCTTACTTGTTTTTCCTCCCTTCGAAAAGTAGACGCTCATATACACGTATATACATGCATCCGCGTAAAAGTACGATACGCGAAACGTGACCGAAGCCGGGGTGTGTACGGTGTGTAGAATATGTGAAAGTTCTCGTAACGCAAAAAAGTCTCCGACGGATCCTCGCTCGGCTCGTTTTCTCCGTTTTTCCGTCTCACTTGGAGAATCTCGAGATCCCGTAAGTACGCGAATATACGTAGACAGACGTGGATGAGAAACTCGTGTGTGGCGACCCACGAGCGATGCTGAAAGTAAGTTCGAGCGAGCCTAGTATAGTTTGCCCGCAGGGGCAAGCGAGCGAACGGTGGAGGCGGCGCAGCATCTTCAGAGATATTGTTCAAGTTTGCGAAGCCTCGATTTAGCTCGCATGTGCGGCGTTAGCGTATATGGCACGGTAGAGTATCCACTCGTCCACCGACATTTCTCTGTCGTTCTCTTCTAGTTTCTCTACGTGAAATATCCTCTTCTCCCTCTTGCGCCACCGAGTCTAGGCAAGACCAGTGCTCTTTATTTGCTCGTTTTCTTTCGTGTCCTCG
This sequence comes from Tryphoninae sp. B BG-2022a, assembly GCA_030523005.1. Lineage (NCBI taxonomy): Eukaryota > Metazoa > Arthropoda > Insecta > Hymenoptera > Ichneumonidae > Tryphoninae sp. B BG-2022a. The sequence goes on along the minus strand of JAPYZU010003419.1, from coordinate 5,454 downwards.
AATCCCTCGAGCCTACGACAAAGCGTGAAGTATTCTTGTACTCTGAGGAAAGAATCCGACTCCCGGATACGTACGTTTAATCTATTCCCAAATTGTAACTTCGATAATTAAACAAAATTGTATAAATCGATAATTGAGAGATTTCCTAATTGTCGAAATAAATTCAATTCCGATGCTACGAAATTTGTGGTTAATGGGCCATTTCCGGTTGACAAGCGACTCCACATTATTATTCGGAACTATCTACAGCCAATGAATGCCGGAAACTTAGGAAACCAATTGAGATTTAGCTCGATTCGCGTCTACCCATGCAGTTTTGTCCGTTACATTGAGGGCAAGTTTCCTTCTAACTATCGTTCATCAGGATGGTACAACCACATATTCGACGATATTAATTCGGTGTTATCTCGGACGAGAGGAAGTATACTTCGTTATGTAGTTAGTTGGGGATATTCTCGTAATACCAGCGGTAAACGAGAGACTACAAACGACTTAATACAGCAGCTAATATATACCGTAGCAGAGGTGGTAGCAATATTGAGGGGTGGTTGGTGATACGAGCACCTCTGCGAATCTGATGCTTCCCTCTCTCTCTCTCTTTCTCTTTCGTTACCTCGATATAGCTCCCTTGGCTCTCACAAGGTTATACTGTTCTCTCGGTTCTAAGGCGACTCTCATAACTTCCGTATTCCCGCTGGCGTGGCTTTTCGAGACCGTGGAAACACGGAGTAACTTGTATGTGTGTCTGGAACGCGGGAGAAACGAGAACGAGTATACGAGCAACAGAGAGAAAGAAGGGGGGGGGGTAAGAAGGGTTGAAAATAAACCGTAGACGAGGGCTACGGAATATTGCTCGAGGACGCGAACCAACGAGATTCATGCTTCAAGGAACTGGTTGGGGTTCACTGAACTCGTCCACTTCTTAAGACGGATCGAGGGACGTCCATAGCGATTTTAGTCCGCATCACATATGCAACCGATGCGAATTTTATGAAATACGTACCGAAACGAGAAGATCTCGATTGACGATATTCTTGAACGATAACGGTAACGACAAAAAAAACAGGTAATTTCAAGATCGGCAAGAGGAAGTTTTACGAGACTACGAGAATGAAAATTCTAGTTCAAACGTACCGACGTTCGGAAAATTGCGAAGCAACGACGAAATTTCATGGCTATTTCCATTCACGAGTAAACGATACGACCCACGTACGCACAGATTTTTCAATCCTTATCGACGAAACGCGTGGGCTTTTCGCGACTAATAAAAATTCTCAGTAGTAAGAAAATCCGATCGAATCTTCCAATAACTTGGAACAACGACGTAGAATCGTCCAATACAAAAACAAGAGAATAGTTTTTTAAGCGGGACGAAATTTATGATTTTCTCATTGAGAATCTCATCGAGAAATTGGGAATAATCTCGAACCACGCCCGTGAAGCAAAGTACGCGACGCGCAGGACGAAAGAAAATACCGGCGGGAGGAGGAGGGGGGTAGACGAGAGGATGGCGTAAGAGGGTGACAACCGCATGGTACAATGGCCTGAGCTTACAACACCGCAAGTCGCGACTCGCTCTTTCGAAATACGCCATCTAAAATACCATGCACTATTTACGCCCGTATACACGAAACTCTCTCGCGGATAAAGCGCGAGTATAATATCCGCGGCGTGACGAAATTCTCGAATTTTCAAGCGGTGATTTTCTCGCGGTGGTTACACACGAGAGCGAGGCGGGTTCCCTATGAACTCGTCTATGCGCGACCGTAAGCAAAGCGATATACGTATAACGCCGTATACGTATGCATGGAATCGCTAGCGCTATGACGACCTCCAAGTCCATGGAAATGGTTTCCTGAGTAGACAAAAGGAACAGGCGCGAGGCAGGTATGAAACAGAAAGAGAAAGAGAGAGAGAGAGAGAGAGAGAGAGAGAGAGAGAGAGAGAGAGAGAGAGAGAGAGAGAGAGAGTTTCCGATTGCTCTAGGTGCGTAACACACGTAACGCACCGTGCGATAATGACCGAAGCGGTAGCGCAGCTGAACGTTACATTCGTATATATAAAATACATAGATACGTGTAAACGAGTGTAGGTTAGAATTACGTGCGAGCGAAAGAGGCGCTGCGGTATTATCGAGTGTGAGCCCGAGGGTATTACGATTTAACGGTCGCGCCATGTACCGTCGAGGCGAACGTAATGAAATTACCAACGATATTATACGTACGTACACGATCATAAATATCTAAACACACCGAAGGTGAACACAATCTCCCGTATCACCTGTCAAAAGTTTCAGGTGCGAGATTGCTGTGACGAGTACTGACAGGATAGGAAACATAAGTGTTATAAAATCTGAAACGAGAATCGATCGTGTTAAATCTATAACTGTTTTAATATCGTTAGATGGATAATTGACTCTCGAGCATATTAAACGTTAGCTCGATTGATTATTAATTGTGCGAATATTGCGAGTCTCGGATTCGCCAATAACACACGGTATAACTTGCGTTATATAGAGCACGTGTTACAGTATGAAAAGAGAGACGCGTTGCGTATACGCGAAGTAGTAAAAATGAAAATAAAAAGAAAATCTGTTAAAAGAGATCCGGAGAGGTACGAGTTGCGGCACGATCCCGTTCCCGGAGCTGTCTCTGCCTATCGTTCTTAATAAACTCGAGCTAACCTGCTTGCGTAACGATCCTTCCAATGTACACACTTGTAACGAGCGCGATCTGTAAGATTGTGTATATATCGGGGCGGTAACTCGTAAGAGAACTACCACACACACACACACACACACACACACACACACACACACACACACACACACACACACACACACACACACACACACACACACACATATATATATATACACGTATATATGGAAATCAATATATTATAATACAAACGATTGGAGAAGTCTGATACGATTTAACGCTGGCAGTTGCAGCGAGGAGGTAAGAGGGGAAGTGATGCAGGGTGATTTTCTTTGATATATTAATGATCTACTCGACATGGGTACGCGCAATGATACGCGAACGACAGAAATACACATTAAGCACGAGTGTACGTTACCGCGAGATGGAATGTACGTTGTGGTAAATACCGCGCGGTGTACAACGCGAACGATTCGTGAAAGCCCGATTCCCTTTTTCTCTCTCTTCCATTTTGACGTATTTTTTTTTTGTTCTCCTCATTCGAACGAATATTTTATCGTTCGTACCTTTACGGACACTCTCTTTCTCTGCCTCTCGTTCCTCCGGAGTATTTTCGTACGTACGAACTCGGTGGCGCATACGGTAAAGCGTGTACGTAGTTCACGTTCGACTAGTGACGGACCGACAGACTTTAATTTGCCAGCGAGTTAAGCCGATTGCGGTTTAACTAACCGAGAGAAGCGGCGTGGAGCTACGTAAACGACGAAAGGGAGAGAGAGAGAGAGAGAGAGGGGAGAGAGGGAGAGAGGGAGAGGGAGAGAGAGAGAGAGAGAGAGAGAGAGAGACAGAGAGAGAGAGAGAGAGAGAGAGAGAGAAACTAAAAGCCCAAGAGTCTATGTACGTGTATTTGAGTATTTATGTATGCATGCAATGTCCGTGTGTGTACGTCTGCGCTGGGAGAAAACCCTACTGGTCCTCCGCATGCACACGACCTTTTTCCACTCTTTCTTCTCCATCCTTCGCGAATTTTCCCTCATTTTTTACGATTTTTTGTTTCCCTTTTTATTTGATTTTTTTTTGGTTGTTTATTCATTCATGCCCGCCAGCCGCCAGTTCATCGATTTTGGAATGGAGCCAGGCTGCCCGCACGCCCACGCGCCACTGCCTTTCCGACTTCACCTGCGCCGTTATGGCCATACGTACGAATACGCGTGCATAAATGTATGCGTGTATATATTGTTTACTGTACCTTTTCCGTACGCACCAGGAAAGCTATGCCTTTCCTCGATATAGAGACGAGAAAGAGAGAGAGAGCCAATGCAATTTGCATATCGTCGCAAATATATTCTTGATTCCGACGAGCGTGGAATAAAATCGCTATCTCGAGGATATAAAGCATATTGCATCACGTGACGAAAGTTTTATCTCGCAATCAGATTTAAATTGTCATAAACCACGAGAGAACGATGACGGGCAGCGAGTTGAATTTCACTCTCGTGAAATCTAGAAAATTTCATCACGACTATGATCGAGTACGATTCGAACAAAAGGACAGCGAATAAAAAAACATATATATATATATATATATATATATATATATATATATAATGAAATTTCAAATAAGCATGAATGTAAAGTTTCAAAATTTTATGAAAACTTGGATATTGTTATATATGCATGGTTTGTAAATAATAGTGTCAAATACAATGACGAGTTAACGTTTATTCACGCGAGAGAGTTCGAGAATCACGCACACGTAAATGTGCATACTCGGTTCGATCACGTGAGCGCGCGAAGCGAGAGAAAAGTTTCTCGATTCCTATGGGACGAGAGGGAAAGAGAGAGAGAGAGAGAGAAAGAGGGAAAAAGAGGGAGAGTCGAGAGGTCGACACCAGGGCCATAAGATGAATGGAACAATGCAGTTTCCATTAAACAGTAGCAGAATGGGAAAAGAAATCGCTCGGAAGCGTTTGCACGTACCGAGAGCGGGAGAGAATAAAGAGCGCGGAAGGCGATAATGAGGGAAGGGAGAGTCGGCTTTAGCCGTTCGCGTGAAACATTTTCTGGAAACTCATCTATCCTTCCGCTTCTTGCTATAAGCTACGAAAGAAACAGGGACGAAAGAGTGTACGCGGAGAGAAAATACCGAAACGAACAATGTTAATAAGTCCGGAATTAGCGAATGGATATTTATATACTTCAGAGTTTCTGGGAGTGAACCTTCTCATACGTAAAACTAATAAAAATAAAAAATTATACGTCAAGAGAGAGAGAGAGAGAGAGAGAGAGAGAGAGAGAGAGAGACAGACAGACAGACCTCTCTCTCACCGAGAGAGTGAGAGAGAGAGAGAGAGAGAAGGAGAGGAGAACTGCCACTTGTTGAAGTGGGTTCCGTTCCCCTTTGTCGTATCGTAAAATATATTATCCTCGTTGGTAGTATCTGCAGGAGAGCTAGTGAGAAACCAACGAAGAAATGGAATATAAAGATCAAATACACACACACACACACACACACACACACACATATATATATATATATATATATATATATATATATATATATATATTTGTATGTGTGTAACAAAGATGCGAGTTTGTGCGCGCGAGATATGAATACGAGAAGAGAAGTGGGATTTTGAAACTGGATCATACCGACCGTTAAGTCTCTTCGTGAGCTACTGCACTTCGGTTATTATACGTACATTCACATATATGCAAACATATATATTTGTGTTTCTAGCTGACGTTGGTCACCCCGAGACTATAACATTCTCTCTCTCTCTCTCTCTCTCTC
>JAPYZU010003418.1:0-12828 GCA_030523005.1 Tryphoninae sp. B BG-2022a | reverse complement strand
ACACGCACACGCACACGCACACGCACACGCACACGCACACGCACACGCACACGCACACACACACACACACACACACACACACACACACACACACACACAAGAGATGTAAATCCGACCGTGCATCCTCCACGTGGTACATCTCGGTTAACGCTAATGCCGGCGGTATTGTACTTTTGAAGCCTTATAACACCAAAAGTAATTGAAGAAAAAATATTTAATTATACTGTTTTGGAAAGCTCTCGAGATCAGCTATAAGAATATCTAATAACAAATAGGGGGTGCCATTTAAAAAATTTGAGGCGACCTTCGCGTGACCTTCAAATGACTCTTCAAGGTTAATTGAATGATACCATCTCATAGTTCTCTCGGAACCATAGAACTTTTGTCTGAAACTTTTTCCTCTACAATGCTTTATTTTTGAAATATTCGATCGTTTCCCGACTTTGCTAACACCCTATATATGGAATGCTTTGTATTCGCCTTAACCTCTACTCTGTGTATAAAATATGTTTTTGCACTCGATGGGACTGCATATAACTTTGAAGTATAAATACAACGAGAACGAAGTAACAAAGATCGTCCCCGCAAGTTTTTGGAATATCTCTCAGGGTGTTCCAAAAACATGTGGGGAGGATGCCGTGTGTTGGTAAAAAGCGTACTGTCAGTGAAAGGATGTTTCTTCGACGGGACCAAAGTTTAATATACAAGTAAAAAATTTTATTATATTATTTTCATCGTGTTCAGACCAATCGAGCTTTGACCGGAAATAGGTGCAAAGAAAATTTCGAAAAACGATTCTGAAAAAATTCTCGTCGTCTCAACAAGAAGTCATATAATTTTTTAGGGCCTTGAGTTTGTGTTGTAAACCTCATCATTTTCGTCCTCCGGAACAATTTTCGAATTATCTATTTCTTCTCGAAAAACGAAATATCTTTGGAAAAACAAATCGTAACAAATTTTCTACAAAACGAAAGTGAAGCTTCGACTTCTCCCTTTATGATTTTGATCAAAGAAATGCGTTAAATAAATTCGTTTACCACAAACAGGGTCCATTCAAAAAAGAACAAACAAAAACGAGAAAAAAAACTGGTCGTTTTCAAAACTGGGTGCTAATTGTAAAAAAAAAAAAATAAAAATTTGTTAAAAAAAGCCAAAATGAAGGTAAATCACTTCTCTTTAAAACGGCGTTGGTTAATTTGATCTAAGCCAACTATCGGCGAAATGGCATAACAAATCGTTCCCCCACTCTTTTCAACTTTTGTCCAGAAACGTTTCGCCGGCGGTGTATATGTCGCTTGTAGTGAAAATTAGCATAACAAATATTTACCGAATTCTTATGGATTAATTATATTATTAATATTATTAGGTAGTTTTATTTGTATAACTTTTATCAAAGTTTTTTTTTACAAAAATCTACATCTAATCTTACATTTCTGCTTCTTCCTTACATTTTTTCCTACAAATTTCATCTACTTCTCTGTAATACTCGCAGATATTATCTTCCTGTATTTTTCTCCCTTTACTTCCATTATATCCATTTCTTTCGTCCACTTCTCTGCTGCTCTTCTTGCTTTCTCGGTGACCATCTTCCAACTTTTTTTGCGTACCAATAGATGCTCCAACGTCTCGTTCTTTTCCTTAAAAATTCCCCACAGTCAATCCTTGTCCCGTGTCTTCCCTGCCTTTCCTATATATCCACATCTTCAGATTAATTAAATTATTTAATTTCTATAAAGACATTTGGGAAACTAATTTTCGTCGAAAAATGACACTCGTCCGTGGAATCTTCGCTCCGGTGAAAGTTGGAAATCAAATTGAATTACCTCGATGAATCTAACGCTATTTACCGTTGGTTCTCTCACCAACACTTCAAAACCAATCTTATTATTTCAAACCTGCCCAACGGACAACACGTGCAACCTTCCGAAATATCGATGTTTGCCACTTATTTTGCGAAAGTCATTAAGTCGTGAAATACCGTATCTACCTTATTATGAATTGATGTTTCAAGCCTCTGAAACTCTAGCTTATCGAACAGTTTCCTTACATAAAAAGTCATTGTTTTATTACGTTACATTATTATAAGAGAGTTATGCACAAACGTAGTGTTCTCGGACCACCGGCGTAGCTGCAATTAGTAAGTTGAATCTCCCGGCTATATACACGCGTGTGCGCCTGCCAAGAGAGATGGAGGGAGGGAGGGGAGGGAGGGGGGGGGGGAGAAAGAGAGAGCAAACGTCCCCCTTGAGTCTCTTGGCTCACTTACCAATGCTGATGTTCCTTGCTTCTACTCTTTTGCCGGCAGGAGAGAAGGAGATGGAGAACTTGTCCACACTGGACCATTCTCTCCTCTCTCTTTCTTTGTTTTAGAATTAATGATCTATAAGAAGAAACGCGGTAACGACCGCGAGAGGGTCCTCGAGCATCTTGAAAACTATCCTTTTCTCAACTGGTAATTAGAGACACAGATATATATGTGTATAATACGTATACCAATCAGCATCGCAAATTCGTGAGGGTATTTATACATAATTGTATATATATACGCAAGGAGAAAGAAATCCTTTTGCCAGGGGCGATGATATTTGGCGGGACATGAAATCGTAGAATTCAACAAAGTTTCGCTCTCGGTATCGATCAAATCGATTTTACGATTCTTACGATTATTTTTCACCCAAATATTTTAGTTAAATATAGGTACGGGGTTATGAAATTAGAAAAAAATCTATTAAAAACAACAAGTGGTTGTCAAGTATTATCTCGTCAATAATTATAAAGACGATAAAAATACGATCAAAGTCGGTACAAAAATATTTCTTTCATTTACGATTTTATCGAATCTGCATGTAAACGTATTTATGTTGTCGAAAGTATTTAACATGGATATTCTTGACCCGTGAAGAAAGAAAAAAACGATGAAATACAAATGAGACTAAAATGATATTTAAATATCAGATCGGTCCGTCGCGTTTAATAAAATGCCGAATGACGATCGCTCTGGTTGAGCTAGCAACCGGTAGCTGTGTACCAAGAGAACAAAATCGAGTGGCGCCCTGCGATTCGGGCGTCTCACTCTTGTACAAACCGCGAGAGAAAGAGACGAAGGCAGAAATTAATAACATATAAGCGTCCGCATCAGTCGCGCTTGTACCAAAACGACTCCCCACGACGATGAAAAAACAAACAAAAAGAGGCAAATAACTTAAAAAAAAAAGTCGATCGAGTCGCTGCTCCGGAAGTCTATATCTCAGTGTAGCCAGTAGGCTCGTAGAGAACGCCGACAAGAGGGACAGTATACCGATCTGGCTCGTAGATAAAATATGACGAGAATGGACGAGACGAGAGGAGAGTTGTATAATGGACTAAGAGGAGACTGTATGAGAGCGGGCGCGAGAGAAAGGGAGAGGGAGAGAGAGAGAGAGAGAGAGACGGGGGGAGGGACGAAAAAAAGAGAGAGAAACTATTTAAGAGACGCGGTAGCGACTGAGAGATGCAGATAACTCACGAAACAATCTCTCGGGAGCCAAGTCACCGCGAATAATGACTCGGCTCGTTATACTCTACGCTACATATATTCGATGATAATAATAATAATAAAAATAAAATATATATGTAATATCAAAATATATATAATAATATAATGTATATATTTATTTGAATGCGCAGGACGCGTTTAACAGCCATCAATATCTTTCACGAAGTTTGCATCGGTCATCCATTAAAGGTGCGCGACCTTCGACGAGACGTTCGATCGTGAAGCAAAAATCGAAAAGTATAACACGAAAACAGCCGGAGATAAAAAAAAAGCGAAAGTATGAAATTCGCTCGCTGGTGATAAGGATCGAATATCCATACGTAATACGCTTACGAGAAATAAATCATTTTACGAGCCGAAGGTACGAGCAGAAGCGTGTTACGCGAGACTGGAAAGTAAAGATCGATCGCGAAAACTATTTACTAGTGAGATAAGCTCGTTCTTTTTTTTTTTATTTATCGACGACATTTTTGGAACTAACGAACGAATATTATAGTTGCGAAAAAAGTGAATATTTTTATTCATTTTCGGATTTAGGAGAATCGAATTAGTTTTAAGCTTCGATTTAATATTTCAAGTCGTTTTAAAAGTTACTTATTAGCTCGAATTTATTGGATGAGGCGATGATAATTCAATGCTGACGATGCCACGAGGAAGAGAGGTTGAAGCGCGAATGGAACGACGGGAAGGAAGAAGGAGTAAACTGTCGGTACGCACCCGCCACCCCGAGCATAATAACGCGTTTACCATTTGGCGAGACGGTGGGTGGTCCGAAAGGTCCTTCCACAACTGCCTGTCGTCCTGGTGCGCAGTCGGCTAGAGAGCGAGGCTTGCACGCCACACGAGACACCAAATACTCATCTTCTCTTGCCTTGTGCGGCCAATCGTCCTCCTCCCTTTTATCTCCTCCCCTTAAACCCCTTCTATTATTACTCGCTCTCTCGATTTTCTGTTGTCCCGATCCATCGGGACTCGGCGTACCTGCGCAACGAACCGCGACCATCGCCTTAAGAAAGTAATTCGGTCCTTTTCCGTTTACCTAATAACAACGGATTAATTAACGCATTAAACCAGGATTAAAATAAATATAGATTTTATTTTTATTATTAAATGAAATAATAATTCGGTTTCGATATGAAAGCGATGGTTTTTAGAGAAAGTAGTTACTTTCGAGCGAATTTCTTTGATGGTCCCTCGTCGATCCTAAGATCCGGCCAAGATTGTCATTTGGGGGAATAAAACGTCTGACAACGAGATACAAATGTCTCGGCAGTGATGTTGGAGAGACGTGCATTAAAAAATGATCAAGATAACCCCCGAGGCTATGCAACCGGTCGATCTGCTCCGTAATTCCCGTAGAAGAAACCCCGGCGTCCGGTGGAATATCACTCGATTCCTCTTCTTTTCTCCTCCTCCTTTATCTCAGCCTCTGTTCATCCCCGTGTCTTTTACGTATTTTCATTCTTTCTCTCTCGTTCACACGTGGCATCGACCTCTTTGCATCTTCGTCCGAGCGCAACTCTCTTTCTTCTTTCGTTTCCCCCTCCTCGTCGACTACTCGCGTCTCTCTCCGTCTCACTCGTCTTGAGTCGCTCATTAAGTAGATTGAGAGTCGGCGAAGATCAAAGCCCGTCTCGCGGAGGCCCGCTTAATACCGGGTGGCAAGTTTAAAGTGTCGTAAAAATTATTAACTGCCGCCATGCGGTGCTTATCGACGATCGAACTGGGCCTTCCCACAACCACCGAGTCGCGGCACCCACGGTCGCGGAATATTTCTCTCTATCTTCCTCATCCTCGTGCCCTGTTCTCTCCCCCTCCCTTCCTGATACACACTCGGCCGGGCGCACATACACGCAGTCACCAAACTTTACTCCCAATTCATTTGGACCGCGAAAACAGTGAACGTTAACGACAACGTCTCGTTAGTATTTGCGATATTGAAATATAATCGAGGGAGTGTACAGCTGGATGAAACTTTATTAACGACTCGATCCAGGGGTATAAAATCTCAACGCGTAGGTACGTAGCTACGTGTACTTCGGTACAGTATAAGGCACGTTTATTATACATATTTTTCGTTCAACGATGCGAGAACTTGGACTATACGCATATATATATATATATATATATATATATATATATATATATATATAGGTATATAATTTAGAAGTTATGTATAAGCGTATACGTATAATAAGGCATATTTATATGTACCTATCGATAGTTATAGGTGTATCGTTTGCATAAAGTAATACGAGCACGAAGCGCGGTGTCGCTTTGTAGTAAAATCAAACCGGAAGCTACCGCCTTGGCGAGCCATTCATTGTACGTCTTCATCGATAGTGCGCGAGACTGGAATCAATGAATACCCCATAGTAATAGGGGGATATGCTGTACGCGACACGCATCCATATATAGATGCACTCTATCGTCCGTGAAATATTTATCTACATAGCTATAAGTGGATATACGCAAACGCAAACAGTCTCTGAGTTTCCGCTTCTTGATGACCGTTATAACGAAAAATAACGATTTAATTACGTTCGGCCAATTTTTATTTTTATATTTTCCTTTTAATTTTCATTGGGCAAATGTCTAAATTTCCAACTCTCCACTTTTACGAAATTTCCATACGAACATTAATTTTGACGTTTAGTTCGATTATCCATTAATAATAGTTATTATTTAATTTCTCACGTCCCGAATTCTCCAACGGTCAATACGTACAAGCCCGAGAAAAAAAACGAGTTGGAAAATGGAAATGGGAATAGAAAGGAAAGGAAAGATCCGAAAAATGTTTTGTCATTCGAGAGATATTTTTGTTTGATTTTTCTTTTGACAATTCGTACAATCGCACGTGTGAAGTCGTTTCTCGCAGGGTTCTCCAAGGAGGAAGGCACACCGCGCGTTGAGAGCGAGAGACGCTGTGGGTGGTCTCGTATTTGTACGATATCTCTCCTCTATCTGTCCTCTTTCAGTGTTCTCCCCACTCTCGTCTTTCTCTCTACCTCTCGCTCTTATATGTATACATATATGGAGCAGGATCGGTCGAATTTTTCGTTTCTCTCGTACGCACGAGGCTCGATTTTATCTCTCGTCTCGTCTCTTGGCCAGAACTTACAATTTCACGTTCTTCTCCGAGAGAAACGTCCGCCTGCCTGTTGCTCACTCGCTCGCTCGCTCGCTCCGGCTCGCGGTCCCTGTGCCGTATACGTGCCCGTGAATATACGTATCGTCTCTCCCGAGAACAGTGAATCGCGCGCGCGCGACTTACTCTCTTCAACGCATTCGCTCATTCACGTGTATATAGTACGTATATTATACTGTACATAATATGCCTACTGTGCATATTACACAGACGGTCTCGTACACAGATAGAGCCAAGCTTAATGAAGTTCGGTCGTTACGCAAATATCACACCGACAGGTTAATAAGTCAATCCTCCTATGCTCTCTCTCTCTCTCTCTCTCTCTCTCTCTCTCTCTCTCTCTCTCTCTCTCTCTCTCTCTCTCTCTCTCTCTCTTTCCCTCTGTGTGTAGGTATAAGTACATTATCTTCCTTTTCCTATCTATACGACCCAATCGTCCGAAACGTCAGTTAGGGGAACGTTCCTTCTCCAAAAATGATATCGCACGTGTATGACTCGATCGTTAGTTAAATTAACGGAAAAAAGGACAATAGGGACTCGTGGGTTGGTTGATTCAAACAAATTCTGTTATGTATAGAAGCGATAGAGGAACAGCAGGTTGGGAAAGCGGAAGGTATTTAGAGTGGTATCTCCCGAGGGAGATTACTAACGAGGTTGGTTTGCTAGCGAGACTATTTACCCCGGAAGCCATGTCGAAATCATCATCGAAATTCTTCGGAGGATCGTGGTTGGGGAGAAAAATAGGGAAATTGTTGATTGGCGTTGCCGAATCCGAATCGTTTACTTTTGCTGTAAGACGATTGTGGATCGTGGTGAATTGTAAATATAATGTAGCTATATAGATGGATTATGGTAGTAATGGGAGTAAGCGCGAAGCCCCCGTGTGTGGGTTGCCGTTAAGGCCGTTCGCCGCGCAACCGTGTGCGTACACGCCCTACACTACTCGGCGCTCCCCGTGTACATTTTGTAAGACTCGTGTGTTGGTAATGTTTTTGCTCGAGGGGAAATGGTACCGTGTGTGTGGTCCGGTGTTGTTTCTGCTCGTTTGGCCCCGCGCTAGGGAGGACGCGCCGCCGACATCGCGAGCTTCTCTCGCTCCATCTTTCGGTTTGCCGGGGCGCCCATTCTCTCTCTTTCCATCGGTCCTTCGTACTATACCCATCGACGAAAGAGACGAAATATATCTCTCGCTCCGTCTTTCTTTTCTCCCTCTTTGCCACCAACGTATTCCGTTACCTAGCAACGTGGGACGCTCAGGTTTAGCCCCCTCCGCGATCGGCCGCGAGCCTTCGCGTCTTCGGTAAACTTCGGCTTTTTTCGGTTCTGACGTAGGCGGTATCCTCAGTCTCGTATTGCGTCCTTACTCGAACCCTTGGCTCGCTTCAATCGCGCTCCAATTGCGCTACGATCGTTCGACAAATAATCTCGACGCACGAGTTTCATTTTATGCCTAATTAAAAGCCGGATGGAATCGAAAGTAGATCGATTTATTTATTTATCTGTTTCGAAACGCTCGGATCCAAATTTATTTAAATTTCGATAAAAATCGATTTTTAATCAAAGATCGATTTATACGCGTTCGGTTTGAGAGGCGTTGATATAGTTGAAATTCCAATGAAATAATAAGATTCGACGATTGATAAAATAATAAATTTGGATCGGAGGATGAATAAGAAGATTAGACGTGTTAACGAAGGAAAATAGTGAAACGGACGAAATTGTAGTTACGTACCTGAGGCAACTGGCCGTGGTGCACCCGAAAAAATAGCGGGGCAGTTACGGGCCTGGATGTTTGTGCAGAGCTCGGCGATCTCTTGGCGCGGTAGTGCGGGCTGCTGCCTCGAGGTGACGGTTGTGCGATGGCAGAGACGCAAGGAAGAGGAAAGAAACGTCGAAGAGAGGGGGACAATGCCATCAACTATGGCCGGCGCATAAGCGGAGGGCACCGTGAAAGAAATGTGCTCGAGAGTTTCGTTTAGTACGAACTTGGACTGCGTTGAGAGTGGCGGTTGGAGACGAACAAAAGCACGAATGATCCACGCAAAAAGATTCGATACGAGCTTTTTGAATAAACGCAACGGCCAAACTCGAGAACCGCGACAGTGACGATAAATGACGCGGGGTGTGCCTGGAACGATACGGTGAACGAGTCGTTGGAAAGTTTTCAAACGCGAGTGAAACGTCGTTGAAATGAAGTACAATCGGCGAGAGATAAAACAGACGCGTGAAAACTTTTCAAGAGTCGACTACGGAACGTAATAGTTGGTTTAAAAAAAACGAGACGGAAATAACGATTGACGGAAAAGTTTGGTTAAACGTACGATCGTACATTCAAACAACGATCGTCGCCAATCAAATACGCCGAAAGAAGAAAAGAATTTTTTCTTTCTTCTCGATTGGTCGAGACGTTACAAAGTTTTATAAAGAAGATTTGTGCCGGGAGTTTGCGTTCAAAGATTTTCGTCGAGCTCTCTCTGTTTTGTGTGCGAACGTCGTCGTCGTCGTCGTCGTCGTTGGTTCCGTGAGTGTAACCGGATGCCAGAGAAGGAAGGAGCAACACACCAGTTCGAGAGGAGAGCGCGCGCACGCCCCACACCTTCTCTCTCTCTCTCCCCGGTCCGTAGCGACTCCACTAAGTGCATACACACCGGTGGTCTCGTTACTCTTTCCTCACGAATTTTTCGGAAATCCGATTCTTCTCCTCGTCTCCTTCGGATTATTTCATTTTTACTATACTCTTTGAAACGATTCAGCTACGTGCTGCAGTCTCAAATGTCCGTAGTAGTATTCTGTATAGTAGTGAGCGGGTAAATAACTGCATCGTGTTTACGCATCTTTTGCATCGTTGCGTCTCGAGAAGTGCGACCACGCGTACGTGACAGAGAGCGTATACACGTATATATCTATATAACTATATATACATACTCATATATATATATATATATATATATATATATATATATATATATATATATAAAATATGTATATGCTTTTATAGATATATTATAACGTTGAAATACACCCCCCCCTCTCCCCTCCCCTCCAGTCATCAAAATCCCAGCGACTCTCGTAACGTGGAGGAGAGAGCCACGAGGAATTCACACACGCACAGAGGCACATGCGCGCGCACGCTACCGTGAGTGGGGGGCGCGTGAGTGAGGGAAGCAGCGGTCTGCAGCGAGCGCAGCGTTCAGTTTACCGCGCGACACCGCGTGTAGAGTGTCTTGTCGTTGGACGGGCAACGAATTAACGTGTTTCGACGTGCTTTTCAATGCTCGATGTTAAAGAAAAAGTGTACTCGTGCGGTTTTATAAATATATCGTTTTCTCGCACCACATTGACACATCCGTGACATAAAAAAAACTCATGGAAATCTTTGGAGAAAATAATGAGAATGATATATAGGTAGTATGTCTCCGTTCGAATGATCAAGGATAGACATTAACGAGGAGAGTAGAGCCAAGTGTGTATTACGGATTTCCGGTAAACGAAAGAGAATCGTTGCAAAGTGTGTGAAGAGAGCTGTCAGTGATTTTTTTTTGTCGTTCTTGTTGTCGTTGATCGAGTGGTGAAATAAAAGTGCGAGGAAAGAAAAGAAACGACCGAGTATTATACCGAACGTTATTCAAGTCGAACGGGTTTTTACATTTTTTGTTGTACAATAGTTTTGCGATAATATTTCACGAATCAAGGAAAAAAAGAAACGACCTTGATAACGTTTCCAAATTTTCTTACTTCCCCATTCGACGTTTTATTTATTTATTTTTACGTTTTTCCTCTCGCTATTCGCTCTTGATAATTTTAGCGTTTGGTTTTCACGCTTCCGGTTTTGGAAAAGCGGAAATATTACAAGTGCTATAAAGTGGAGTGTTGATTCGCGTTGAGTTTGTCGAGGTAAAGAAAGGCGACAAGAGGCAGAAGGAGGAGAAAAAAATAGTTCGAAATCCGAGCGTCGTGTCGTGAGCAGATGCATGACGGATCATGGTCGCTGCGTCCGGCCCTACAGGGATCCTAGCGGGACGCCCTACTGCGCAACAGCAGCAACAACAACAACAACAACAACAACACTCGTCGCAAAATGCAGTTCACAGCGGCGGCATCGGCGGAACGTCGTCGGGCCGCGCGCGTTGTTCGAACAATGCAAAGAACCCCAATTTCAATGTTATCAACAACAACAACAACAACCAACAACAACAACAACAACAACAACAACAACAACAACACCAACACCAGCAGCAGCAGCAACAACCACAGTCGCAACAACAACAACAACAATGTTATACATCAGGAGAATACGAAACACAGGCACGAGTCGGACCTTTACGTCAGGCCGAGCTGGACCGATGCAGCGATCGCCCTCGATCAACTCGAGAAGGTACGAAGGGTCGATTTCTTATTTACCTTTTTTTTTCCTTTTATTTCATTTAAATTCTTGTTTTATTATTTTCATCGACTGTCTTCTCTTCCCGGCTCTCGTTATAAAATTGGATAAAAGTTGTATTTATGAGATATTTTCTTTTTTTTTTTCAGAAAAAAATTTTATTTTCATTAAAATATCTCGATACGATTATTTCTTTTATATTTTTTATACACACACACAAATTTGACGTAATTTTTTGTTATAATTAAGCCATTTGCATCCGTAAGCGGATAAATCCGCACACAGCGATTGCCATCTATCATCAAACACGAATTATTTGTCGAACCACGACTGGGTTTTGTTTCAATAATCATATGTAAATATCATAAATAAAATCGAAAGTAATAAAACTATCGTCACTCAGGAACGCTCGTTGATACGGTCCATCGCTCAGTTAGACATCACAGATGTCTGAACTTACTAGCATAGATAGAACCATGATGGAAATGGATTAAAAATTGTAATTTTTTTTTTAGCAAACTTGAAATATAAAAATGTTTTTATGATACGAGAGAGAAAAAGGCGCGGAGCATTTTTCATTGAAATGGTAAATTCAGTTGGTTGTTACTATTTTCGTGCAAATTATTGAAGAAAACGTAAAAATAGGAATATGTAAGCAAAATCGTGCAACAAATTAAATTTGTTTAAATTCGTTTGAACGAGGAACGATTGTATCGTCCATTGTTTCGCTCCGCGATTCGAGCTTTCAACTAGATCGATCGATAACGCATGTTCTGTGCAGCTAAGACGAGCGTAGGTGTCTCCTCCGCCGAGTACAATTTTCCAGTCGCATTGTAGGGACTCGAACGCGCCCATCTTCGCTTCACAAAATTCCCAGAATTATTAACAACATATCTTCGTAATAAGAAATTGCGGTTTTCGAAATAGATTTTTTTTAATTTTAATTTTAGAAGAGAAAAGAAAAACAACAGTTTTCTATGCCTTATTAAAAAAAAATAAAAAAATTCTATTACAATGTTTGCGTTGGCGTTCTCTTCGAGCTATCGAGCCGTTCGTTCGGTCCCTTCCAAGACATTCGAAAAAGCAACCCTGAACTAACTGCACCGTAGCTCGTGTATAACTACATATATGTATAGGTAAGTATTCATTGTACTGTACGAAGTTGCCGGAGAAACCTCGTTTCCGAGAATTTCGTTTTTTGTTTCCCTACGCGCTGACGCCGCGGCGTCACTTTAACACTTATTCTCGCTTCTGCCCTACGAATTTCAAATGCCTTTCGCTTTCTGTAAAGCACTAACAACGCCCCTCCACAACCATTCTCTTTAGCCATTACCGAATCTTTAAGAGACCGTAATTAACATTCCTTTGTAAATTTTCATTATTACGTGCCCCGTATTTTTAGTTGTAGCTTCGAAATTATTCAACATTGAGACTTGATTTTTATGTTGGATGATGCTTTAATTAGTTAGGTATTATGCCATTCGCATAAATCAAGCATAAAATAACTGATGTCTTAAATTAACTTAAGAACATTTTTTCTCAAAAAAGTCAGTTGTTAATTCTTACCTCGTGTTCGGGGCTAGAATTAACGGCTTTGAGGTAAGTTTTAACAGACGAGGCGTAAATTAACATTAGTTACGCCAACTGATACAGATGAAAAGAATTAATGAATATGTATGGCATCATTTTTTTATTAGTAAGAGTGAAATTAATACAGACTTGTATGGAACATATTTTATTATAAATAAACAACACAAATTACAA
>JAPYZU010003417.1:0-20765 GCA_030523005.1 Tryphoninae sp. B BG-2022a | reverse complement strand
ATGCCAAATTGACAATTTTCAACCAATCAAAAAGATCGTAGGTCATTGTATAGTAAATATATTCAAGAATACTCAGTTTCAATTTGAAGTCGATCGGTCGATTTCTCTTTGAGTTATGATGTCAGCAATTTTGAAAAATGTCGTTTTGAGAAAAACGCGTTTAAAGTTTCAACGATTGATTCCGTATATAGGCAGATCAAGCGACTTATACCTGAGAGCGGTCGCCTTTAGAACGCTGCCATTCAAACACTATTCAAGATACGACCTTGCCGCTTTCACAGGATATTTTTGAAAGTATAAACTATAGAATTAGCCAAAAAAAATCGATTTTTTTCAAGTGTCAAACTGGTATAGTCCCTTAAGGCTCAGTGTTGCATGCGACGTACACATAGAAAATTTGATCGGTAAACATGCGAGCAGTAAACAATCGATCGGGTTCAAAATTAGCAGATAGACGGAGCATTTTGGTAAAAAGTGGCTCTTGCTATTTGTTTTTTTCAATTTTTTTCTCACAATTCTCTAGATTGCCTCGAAACTTTAACGCTCAGGGTTGGAAAAAGAACTGATGATGTTTGTGAATCGCTCGTCGCTTGCAACACTGTTTTCAAAATTGTGGGAAAAAAATAGTAAGAGTCACTTTTAGGAATCTGTTAGGAGTCTGTGTATCTTCCAATTTTTAACCTGATCGGTTGTTCAGCGTTTGCTGGAGTACTGATCGAATTTTCGAAGCGCACATCGCATGTAACATTGACTTTTAACAACGGTGGCCCACATAACTCTTAACAGCTGAATATTTCGGAAACTATTTGTCCAATCAAAAAGTTGTTCATGAGAAAGTTTTATGCTTTCGAGGGACCTTTCTAGCTACAAAAATATGAAGTTACTCCCTGCCCCCCTTTATGGGGGGCACAGGTTAACTTTACAATTTCAAACGGGGACCCACTATAAAATGTTAGATGGTTGGATTCTACGGGAAAAAACAAATAAATTTTATTCCAAACATTTTTTTTGTCAGATGTGATTTTTCGTCAGATAGGCGGTTCCGTTTGAAATTGTACAGTTTGGAATTGTAAATTGTAAAGAGGGCATCCCGGAAATTGACTTGGCATCGACGTGCCAAGTCCGCGTTACGGGATATTGTTGAAAATTTGGATATATCTTCTTTGATGTCATATGTACGTGTGTAATAATCTTTTACCACGCGGAAGTTGAGATATTTATTGGTGAAAATCAGAATTTTCGGTAGTCTCTCATAAGAGCGCGTGTTAAAAGTTGCATTTTCATCCATAAGTACCTTGGCTTCTACTCGGTGAAGCCTTCTAAAAATTTGCATACATTTTTATGCAACATCAAAGAAGCTTTATTTAGTTTTTCAAAAAAAATCTAAATAAAAGAATTTTCGCAATTTTTGTAATTATACAGCAAGTACACATAACCTTGGATGACCTTGAATTTGGAGTATGTTGTTCTTTAGTCAATTTGTAACAATTTTTCTTTATCGACTCGAGCCCGCAAGCCATTTTATATGTGAGAAAAACTGAAAAATAATTTTTCAATTTTAATATCAAGCTAGAATTACCTTAAACGACGATCGGATATGAGCTATGACTCGTCGATCGTCAGTTTTTCGGACTTTGTTCACGCACTACGAGATCGCGTGGGGTCGCGACGATCCATGTCCCTTTGAACTTTGAATACGCGTTGCTATTGTCTTTATCCGAACTTGGGGCGAGTTCCTACGCTTTTCCTATCTCATTGAGAAACTTCTCTAAAATATTCCATCGAAATTTTTAAACTCCACGACTCTAAAGATTCTTTGCTAAAAATAAAGATTTATTTGATTTCGTAAATGGCGTTCTTTCTTCGGAAATGAATAACGTTTGACTTTTCGAATCGCAGCTGGTTTCTTAGAAATACACAACGCGGGAGATAACGATATAGTCGACAAGTCCGAAATGAAAAAATGGAAGAAAACAAATATGTTTTAAGATCATCGACAAATAATATCGGTGCTTGACTTATTTTAGAGAATTTTTATGAAATTTTAGGGAATTATCGAGAAAATGCTTCGCGAATTCGTTATTGATGAAAACAATACGCAGGCTTAAGGTTCAAAAAGAAAATCTTTCAATCGATTAATAATAATACTAATTACGAATGCAATGCTAATTAATAACGATGTAATGAAACAGCTCGAACGTTACTTCCCATCAAAATTACACTTCGACATTCTGTCAATATATTTTTCATTGCATAATTATTTGAATCTTGCTACGTTCGTTTACCTCTGGAACAACAATTTCATAAAAACCGTGTCATTATTTTTACATCTTCGAAAATGAAACATTTCACTCGATTTAGATTTCAAATTACGAGAACGAGTTATTTACAATGTAAAGGTCCAAGCCGACAATATATATCGACGATTCTTATAAACCATATCGCAATTCTCACACCAAATTATTGTCGGAAAGCAAAAAAAAAATCTTCAAAAAGTAGAAAAGATAGTTTCCTCGTTATTTTCGCAAAATTGCGAAGATGTCTCGAGCTTATTAATAAACCTGCGATATACGTACGTATCTCGTGTGAGAATAAAGCCACGAATGGATTTCTACCGAGCGGCAAAGAGCGTCGGGACTTTGCTCGCATCGGTGAACGGAATGCATTCGACCAGCTGCAATGCTTTTCCCTTCCATCTTCGTTTCTCTCGCGTCCGCCGCTGGATAGGCACTCTCGGTTGTATCGCGATGAGCCCGACGAGAGCTCGACTTCCGGATATCTTTAAACACGAGCCGCGAGAATCATTCATGTTGCTTCGGCCAACCAACCTCCAATATACACATATATAATTCCTTTATTTTTCTTTTGTTCATTGGTGAATATGAAATATCGCGAACGAACCCGGTACCGTTCTCGAGATATCGTGTAACGCTGCACGAAACCAATTACTTCGGCATAGTAACAGTCACGACTTTTGAGAATCGTTGAACCTTTTTTGCATAAGCACCTACGTACTTATCTAATCAAATTTGATTCAACGCTCGCTAAACATTCGAGATTAATGTTATTATTTTTGACAATTACCAATGCATCGTAAATACTAAATTAATCGTCGTTGAGCTCGAATGATGTTTTTAATCGAATTGCGGAGGACGTTTCGAACGATCGCCAAAGTATTGCGAGTTAAAATTTAATCGAAGCTGCAATGAAATCATTTTGTTAATCGTATCGAGGAAGACGTTCGAAATAATGACACACTTTTTTATAAGAAATTATTAATGCACGATAAACGATCGCTCGATCGTTGCACAGAAACGAATTAATTTATGAATTAATTTATCGAGCACATGCAAAATAAGCACGTGATTTGTCATAATGATTAATTCACGATGGATGAGCGCTTTATCTTTTTATTCATTATTTTTATTTTTGTAATAAAATGCGATGGGTATGGGTCAAATTTCATTTAGATTATCAGAAATGATTCTAGCCGGAGGAGGGAGAAGGAGGTTAAAGGGGCTCGTGGAGAATTATAAATGTATGCATTTGTACAGAGAAGCAAATACTGGTGGTATGGCTTGAGAGACGAGACAGTAAAATGGAACGAGAGAAGTGGCAATGTATTTAAGGTCGACGAGCGTGGGCGGATACGAGAAAGGCCGCGGGAACGTGGACAAGAGACAGCCCCTCTCGTTATGATTCCATACGATTTCACATTCGAATGATTCTTCTTTCTCCATTTTTCAACGCCATTGTTCCAAATAGTTTTTTTTTATTTTCGTCATAAACAATTTGTTTGCATCATTTCGAAAAGGCTTCTTGGACCGTTTGAATAATTGATCCAATTATTCACAATTATTTTTTCCTAAGATTGCGATTTCGTTGTTTCATATAATTCCGAGTCGACGTGCCAGAATATTTATGTTCCCGGAAATTCGGCGTGAAACGTCATAAAACTTGGCAATATAATTTTTTTTAGTTGTCTATTTTATATATATATATATATATATATATATATATATATATATATATATATAATAGACAACTAAAAAAAATTATATTAAAATTATATATAATACTATTACGTAAAGATATTCTTTCGTTCCCTACCATTTAAGACGAGTGACATATATTCGAAGTATTCATCAATGAGAGAATTCGTGAGAGGGAGAGACGAGGATGAATCGTGAGAGAAATAAACCGTAATTACGACGTAGATTGTCCGAACGTGTTAATACACCCATGTGTAAGGATGTGGGTAGTAAATCGGGCGTAGGTAGTGTGACCTTTAATCGCTAGATAGCATTCGAGCGATAAACTAAGAAAAAAGATATCGACAATGTTGAGAAACGTAGAAAAAAAAACAATATTTCTGTGCTTTTACCATTTTATTTGATTTGATAAATTGTGCAATTTAATTAATACTGTTATAATAATTATGCAATATTTTGATTCATTAGGCTTTATTTTTATAACAAATGTCCTCGTTAATCAAATGTGCCATTAACAACGAATTTATTTTGTTTCTTCTCGACGTTATAGAGAATAATTATATTTTTTACAAATAAAAATTTTCGATTTTATAATCGTGTTGATCGAGAGTAGTCAGGGTGAAATTTTTTAAATACCTAATTTCAACAAAAAGCGTTGATTTTATCGTTATTAATATCAAAGGCCTATGTCAAAAATGATTACGCGAGAAATTGCGGGTGATTTTAATCTATAGACAGCGCAAGTACTTCCAATCAGTTAACGATAGAGCCTTTGTTTTTATAATTCCAAGTATCATCGACATGCAACGGAAGCGTTGGTCAATGTTTGGGTCATGCATTAATTTCGGGTGTTTTTATTTGGGCCAATTGCCAATTCTCCTATACGTCGGTTCGAAGTTATAAAAAACCTAACTTGATCTAAACTACAAAAGCTCTTTGCTATCATTTTAATGTTTATGATCATTAATAGTTCCGATATAGATCTTTTTTATTATAAATTGTCACGAGACTCTATCTAAACTACAAAAGTTCTTTGCTATAATTTTAATGTTTACGATCATTAATAGCTCCGATTTATAATAGATTTTTTTTTATTATAAATTATCACGAGACTCGGAGAGAAAAATAAATGAAACGTCATCTTTATAATGTAAAAATAAAAATCGCAACACGGAAATAAGAAGTGCGTTCGTATCGAAATTGTAAAACGATTGCGAAAAATAGTTTCTCGCCAAATTCGTCTGGGATACTCGTTAAATTCCAAGTATCGAGTCTTTCGTTGTTTCGACTCAACTTTTCAAGTTGCTTAATCCACGCTCCGTTACTCTTTCTTAGCTTCATCAACGAGCGTCCTGGCTATGTATAAATCAATTATTGTATCCTTATTGCTCTTTCTCCCGCTTCCCCCACCTCTCTTCCTTTCGTTCTATCCGTTTCTCTTTCACCTTGCAAACTGTTGTGCAGACAACTGTGGGGCAACTTTTCCGGGCTACCGCTCGAGACACCTTTGCCCTTTCCCTCCGTTGAACAAAGCGTAGGAAATTGAAAATCTCTGCTGACTTTCAGGCTCGATGAGTCGACAAAGTGTGTTACGGAGTGGAAATATTTCAAAGTTAAAGATCAAAGAAAAGTATGCGGCAACATTTGCGAAAAGTTTACCGCTCTCTACGAAATTATTTTAATCCGATATTATCTTTCCTGTAAAAGTGTATTTAACATAATCGATTCGATTTTTCTATTCGCTTCAATATGAAATACAATTAATTAATTCGCGTGTTTTCCAGATATCCGTTTCGATACTTTTGTATTTAAATAGTTCGCGTGACGCATTTACCCCCTCCCCCATTCGGCCATCATCCCCCATTCGGCCATCATACGCCATTTAACGAATTTATCAATTCTCATAACAATTTTGTATTTATCAACAAAGTCGCTTCATTCGGAGGAATTATTACATTTAGGAAACTTTCATCGCTGATAGTAATTGATAATGCTGAGTGATAGAATTTTTCCTATAGGAATGAATATAATAAACAAACATTCTTTATACTTTTCATTCAACGGCAAAATATGTTTTTAATAACAAAATTCATTGACGAAATATTCTCGCTGCATTATCGAGTCAAGAAAACTTAAAAAGTTGAGGTTTAACGTTGATCGAGGGATTAAAAATATTAAATGATACGAGAAAATATGATAATGCCAAGTTATGAGCGAAAGTACATCGGATTATCGATAAGATAATTTTCAAAGCGTCAACTTTGAACGTTACAACGCTTCGAAAGTGTCAAGGGTCCTAAAATGTAAAGAACGCGCCAAACTTCGACGTGGTCCACGTTGCGTGTTTACATTGGAGCACAAAGAAGCCCTTATGGGCCATGTGCGGGACCCACGGTTTTACCACCAGCGAGAAGGGACCTTCGGTTGGTCAGGGCTCTGTCCCCTCGGCTTAGCTATTCGGGGCATTATCCGGATGGATGGAAACCCATACCCATACCCATACTAGCTTTATTTAATTAATGCATCGTCGTCTCTATTCCGTAAGATTCCAGCCAATAATAAACAAATTAATGTAATGTAAAGTTTCGGTAGATGTCGCTCGAAGCGATCTAACCAGCCACGCCTTGAGAATTCATAGGTACAAACTTAGACCGCCAGGGGTCGCTCTAGTCCCTCGGTGACAGCATTGAAATTCTAGCGTGTGTATCGACGGATGCGTCAGATACATAAATTGTAACCCCACGTTGACTTTTGCTCGTTCTTGGCGATCGCCATGGGGAGATTCACGGTTTTTCTACGAAAGGAATTTGGGGAAAAGCCGCGCGATTACAGCACGTTCCGTCCGTAGTCGGTACGTAATAATACGGTCGCTATACGCTCTGTGTTGCGTCTTTTCCTCGATTTTACCCTCGAGCCCCTTCTCTCGATGTATTTTAACGAGGGCGTCCGCGCATGCTCGCTTCGTTGACTCGCTTAACGCTGGAGCGCTTTTTATAATCATGACTCACAGTGTCGGAGAGTCAGATATCGTAACTTCTTATTTCTTTACCGCCGGTGACTCCTTCGCTCGGTCCAACGCGTTGTACATAGACTCGCCTCGTATACTCTATGTAAAATATTATATAGGGTTATGTATATATGTGGGTCAAAGGGAGAGAGAGAGAGAAAGAGAGAGAGAGAGAGAGAGAGAGAGAAAGAAGGGGGGGAGAGAGAGAGAGAGAGAGAGAGAGAGAGAGAGAGAGAGAGAGAGAGAGAGAGAGCGTGCGAGAGAGAGGAAGATCGATAAGACGAGCGAGTGAAAAGGCCATCCAGCTGTCTTCATCACTCGTTCATGCACACATGGGTTTCGCCTGTACGCATCTATATATGTATACACCATATACATACATATGGCGATGTATTCAATGTACGTGCGAGCACGTTTTTCGAGAGAACATTCAGTTTGAATTGACGAGGGTGGCAAGAGTGGGGCTGGAAGGCCTTGTCGTAAATTCGTTTTTGTTATAATATTATTCTTAAAATAGCGGAGAATATTTATTTTTATTCCTTCGTGCAAAAATATTAATGGCAATAGAAACTCTCTTTTTCTTCTTTTTTCTTTTAATTATTCTTCAAAAATTGTGGCACCATTACGAATCAAACGCAAATATTCAAGTTTTGATTTTTCAATTCACCCGAAATGCAAATTTCTTTCAATATTTGTGGAGAAATTTTGAAAGTTTATCGAAATATTCGTCTCAAATATGTTTTTGGTTTCGTCTTGACCAATGGATCAATGTTCTTCTCTTCTTTTTCATTCAAAAATTGTAGCACCATTAGGAATCAAAGGCAAATATTCAAGTTTTGATTTTTCAATTCACCCAAAATCCATATTCCTTTCAATATTTGTGGAGAAATTTTGAAAGTTTACCGAAATATTCGTCTCAAATATGTTTTTGTTTTCGTCCTGACCAATGGACCAATGTTCTTCTCTTCTTTTTCATTAAAAAATTGTGGCACGATTACGAATCAAAGGCAAATATTCAGGTTTTGATTTTTCAATTCACCCGAAATGCAAATTTCTTTCAATATTTGTGGAGAAATTTTGAAAGTTTATCGAAATATTCGTCTCAAATATGTG
Source organism: Tryphoninae sp. B BG-2022a (assembly GCA_030523005.1). NCBI lineage: Eukaryota > Metazoa > Arthropoda > Insecta > Hymenoptera > Ichneumonidae > Tryphoninae sp. B BG-2022a. The sequence continues at coordinate 12,653 of JAPYZU010003417.1, read as the reverse complement.
CTCTTGTTGTTCTCTTCTTTTTCATTAAAAAATTGTAGCACGATTACGAATCAAAGGCAAATATTCAGGTTTTGATTTTTCAATTCACCCGAAATGCATATTTCTTTCAACATTTATGAAGAAATTTTGAAAGTTTACCGAAATATTCGTCTCAAATATGTTTTTGTTTTCGTCCTGACCAATGAACCAATGTTCTTCTCTCTTTTTTTCATTACATCCGAAGGAACTTAGTTCTTCTCCTCATTTGTTCGAAAACCTTTCGGCGTAAAAATATATTTGCGAAAAAAAATACGAACGCGGGTAACGGTCGACGGTGTTGCGTCTTTTACATTTAAACGATCTGTTTTACCGCGTTGTAAAAGAATTTTGCACGAAGAAAGAGAAAAAACAAATGACGCCAGGAGATGCGAGGGTTACGATGTGCCGGTGATAGAGACGAGAAAGTGGGAAAAGAGATACGAGCAGGAGAAAAACATTCCGAGGAGAAAAACAATACTAGCGAGAAGAGGAGAGAGAGGTTATAGAACGCACGCATGAGGGAAGAGCGGATTCGCTGGAGAATTCTGAAAGCTGGTGAATGAGCGAAGCGCAAAGCTTCTGCTCGTGTTTTACTCGTTCCTAGAGCGACTAAACCTGCAACCTAGTGAGGAAACACAAAGGAAAGCGTCCTCTCCGTGCTAACACGAGCTTAAAAGCTTCTAGTCTCTCTCTCTCTCTCTCTCTCTCTCTCTCTCTCTCTCTCTCTCTCTCTCTCTCTCTCTCTCTCTCTCTCTTCGTCTATATACACGGAAAGAGAGAACGAGCGAGGGGAGAAACGCGGAAACGAGTCTGATAATATACAGAGCATTCCATCCCAACTGAACCCATCGCGCCTTTTTTTTGTCTATTAAGGTATTTAGCACCTTTCACAGGATGCTCCCTATTTCCGACGTGTCAGTCGTAAACCACTATTTTTAAGTTCATCAAATTCGACGCAGTCGAGCTTGTCTTAGCGCGGCTTAACACCGAAACAAAACGACCGTCAACGTCTCCCGAAACGAAAATATCCCCGGGCGAAATGCGCTAATTCGATGACCTCTCGTTTTTTAAATAAATAATATTCAATCCAAATTCGTGAAGTTTTTTTTATTATCGAACTATTGTTGCATTTGAAATATCGTTTGTATTTTATTATAAATTTATTCTTCGCCTTTAAAATTAATTTTAAGCAAATCTCAACGTTCTATTCTTATTTTATTTTCGCTCTTTTCAATATTTACTTGTGTAAAAAAAGTGTAAAGACTTTGTTACTTCGAAAGAATCGGACAAGAATTATCACAAAATTTCGCGGGTGTTCCATCTAACTGGAGAAGTGTGGAAGTAATCGGATATCTAAGTACATACTCGAAAGATAAATTGGTGCAGGTACGCGTGAAACGCCTCGTAACTTACTACGGAATCTCACGGTCGTTCTCTCAGTTCTCTCCTCGTTGTTCCGTCGACGCACGCTTATCGCGCGTATAGAACGTACGTTACGCACGCGATAAAGTTGCGGGCGATTCGTTGAGTGGATGACAAAATATTCGTGCGGAGGATAATGCCTCGTTGGCGTCGTCGTGATCCTCGTCGGCGTCGTCGTCATCGTCGTCGTTGTCCTTGACGACGGTGGGTGGATGGGTGTGCCTCGACTTCTCTCTCGTTTTAATTTTAGCTTCGTGTTCGTGACGCACGCACCCGCACGCATGGTCGCGCATGCGTGTCCTATATGTAACGGTGCCGAAAGAGCGGAGAGAGAGAGAGAGAGAAAGAGAGAGAGAGAGAGAGAGAGAGAGAGAGAGAGAGAGAGAGAGAGAGAGAGAGAGAGAGAGAGAGAGAGAGAGAGAGAAGAGCTATAGAGAGAAATGAAAAAGAGAGTGAAGCGTGCACGTTGGTATTCCCGCGTGAAGCCGTTGACCCGCAAATGCCGTAACCCACTAAAAAAAGTATCGAGCTTCTTTATCCCTCTCTACGCGACAGCGTCAACGCAATATAGATTCGTGTACATTTATATCGCGCTGCGTATATATATATATATATATATATATATATATATATATATATCGAACTATACACTTAATCTTTACGTCTTGACAACTTAATTTTCGAACACCCGTTATTTTTCAAATTTTTCATTTCCGTTCCTTTTTTTCATCTCCTTCCAATAATATATCGTTGCCTCACTGAAGTTTTAGTCGGTCTTTATCGAATTTGTCATCCACATACCGCGAGGAAAAATTTCCTTCGTTATAAAACTTTTTAAATTGCGTAAATTATCTTGCACATCTCTGCTTCGAACTATGCGATAGCTCAGGTTTCGGGAATGACGGCTCGGCTATGTAATTTTCCAGGTATGAAGCCTGCCGTGCACCGTAGTGTTTATCATCTCCCAGGAGGTGCGAGGGTGTGTTTCGCCCAAACCGTACGAGAACCCCTGTTATGCGCGTCTATATGCTCAAACTCAACCATATTGCCTTCCGTATCGGTCTCTTGATAATTTCGACATCCCAATTAGTCGGTTTCTATGGATATATAACGTATATGCTTAATCAGCTTGTCACGGTCGGCTTATCTTTTACGCCGAACGTAGAGGGGAATTCAAGCGCGAGAATGCCGCAGGAGTTATAAATACAAATGGGGAGTTGGAGGACGGAACATTGGCGTCCAGCTGGTTATGCCAAATATATCAACTTTAATACAAATCTATGCATATATTTTATATCTAAGGAAGCTCGATGCAGCTATCTTTGTTAAACATCCGAGTTGATAAGAGTTAAGTTTTCAATACTCGTTTTGTTCCATTGTTGTCAAAAGAAACGATACTTTGGTTGAATTCGTATTTGCAGTTAATTTGAGTAAAAGGCTCGAATAGTTTGTTAGATTATACGGCAACTTATAAAAACACAGAAAATGACCAGTTAGTTGGCGGTAAAGTAGAACGTTTTTGTTTTTACAATTATTTAAACATCGCCATTGAGTTTCGAACGATTTCTTTCTCTTACCACGATCGACTTATCGTTCGTTTATTAACAGTTATTTTGTCAAGATCTGTGCAAAACATTTTACGATCTGTGACAAAAATAAACCTCCTGAGCGGAAGTCGAATCCGCAATGCCGGTATTTATTGATAAATAGGATGTTCGATCGATAGGATGTTGTTAGTTTACCGCTCGCAATAACCACTCACGCAAACAACTTGGATATTCTTTGTGTCTTTGTAAATAACCTTTTTCCAAAGGTTTAAAACCTAACGTGTCGTACAATGTTCGATTGCTCTTCCTAACTCGTGCTTGCGGGTGTATAATGACCGTTATCAAATTAACCTGAAAAAGGTTAATTTTATTTTCAATCCGGATAACCAAAATATTGAAGGAAATTTAAAAACAAACGTCCAATTTGGCTCATTTGTCGCACAGTTACGAACGATTAAATAAAAGTAACACAGTTTTTGAAAAATCGATATCTCGAAAATAGTTTGGCAATACAAAATTTCAACAAATCATGGAGGCCTCTTTCAACCAATACTAGAACAGAGAAAATTTTCAAAAAAATCGGAGATGCAAAAACTAAATGATGTCCGGTTTGACGTGGAATGCCCCATATATATACACATGCCTAGTATAGGATATACGCAAAGACATACCCGAATCGTTGTAGGTACAACCCGCGTTCTTCTCCCTCTATTCCTCTGTTTACTCGCCGTTAGATTTTCATCGTTAACCAGGGAATTCTCCGTTTCAACATCACGGAAATTCCACGTTTGGAAATTTCGCCGGGGACGCGCGAACCGGTGGTCCAGTCTGATCTCCCCTCTCTCCTTTCTCGCGGTACTTCTACCCCTTGCCGCACACCGTAGTTCCCAGGGGTCCTCTCTACGTAGTCCGCGCGCCTCTCACGTGCTCGCTACCAGATATCTGGGTTATGTCTCAGCGGGTCCATTGACCGTGCCCCCCGAGCCAACCGCGATCTCTCTCTCTCTCTCTCTCTCTCTCTCTCTCTCTCTCTCTCTCTCTCTCTCTCTCTCTCTCTCTCTCTTCCCCTCCGTCGCGCGCCCGTTCAATTTCATAATTGAGTTTCGATTGGAGCGAACCCGTGCTACTTGCCTGCCATTGCTCCGAATCTCTCCCACCTATCATCCATCTCTTTCTTTTCTTTAATCAGAAATCGGTACGGTTGCTCCGGTTATCATAAATTCTTTATCGAAATATGTGCGTTTGCATTATCGTCGCACCGACTTTACGAACGATTAATTTATAAATTACTCGTGTAAACTCTCGTATCGAGTAAAATGCCTCTTTTTCTTGTTTATTTGCGTTCGGATAACGTTACGAGAGAAACGATTACTTTGAAATGTAAATTAATTTGTCGCGACAGCGACAATGACGCAGTCAAAGATCGAAAAAACAAAGCTTTTCTCTTTTACACGTCGCGAGCTCGTGTAAGTAGCCATTGTTTTTAAATCTTCGCGTTTTAATTCGTTGTTCAATTACGTTTTATGAATTTTAATTGATAAACGTTCTTCCGCGTAGTACGTACTTTTCGCCTTCGATTCCATTTCTTTTTCTTTTTACTCTCTTTACTTTGTTCTTTTAATCTCGTGGAATATAATTGAAGAGCAGAGAAGAGAAACGAAGAGAAAAAAGGCGATCTCTTTGGTAAACCGGGGGCTTCGACCTCGAGGCGTATACGTCCAAACGAAAAAAAATTCACATCACCTTCGGGCTATCGAATTCCAATGTGGTATATCTATCGGGTGCTATGCGTGGCGTACTGGCTACTGCCTACGTGTATTATATATGCGTATAACGCGGGAGTCGGTCGAGGTGGTTGGTGGCCGCGGCTGCGGGAACCACAGACGCGGCAGATATATTTATACCAGTCGTGTTTGGCTCCGGGTTCGGTGCTACGCGCAACTTGCCCCCTTCTCTCACGCCCTCCCTCTCTTTTGGATTCAAACAAACCTAAAACGTCGGACCCAAACGAGCTCAAACGCCGAACTCAAACTCGCCGATTATTGTACACGCCAGCAGCCGCGCTGAGATCTTTTTATTATATCGATACCTATATCTATCTCTATATACAACGTTTTGACCCTTCCCGCGGATATTTGCTTTATATCGCGCCCATTCACCAACAACGTAGATCGGCTTTTTGCCCATGATGGTTTATACATATTTATACACACTAGGGTCAAGGTAAAAGCTTCGAACCCATTTGAAAATATATCCAACTTTCATGGACTGTATTTGCATTCCCGAATGGAAATTCGATACAGCCCCAGTATCAATTCTATCGATCGTCTTATAGTTTCAACCAAGTCCCTATTTTCAAAGAGGCACGAATTTTGAAAACAAAAACTACTATTAAATAACTGCTTTTGACAAGTTTGCGCGAGGGCTTTACGATGGTTGTAATAAACAAGATACTTTTGTTTATATGCAATGGCGTGTCTCCAATTTTATGCCTTACGACATATTGGGCGTATATTTAGACAATATATTTCACTCGTACCGTTCATCATTGAAATACTTTCCGTGTTAACAATATCAATATATTAAAACATTTCTACCTTATTGTATATACCTATATATACAGTGTGAATTTCACAAGGTGGGACTGGCTTTATTCTGAGGTAGATGAGATCATTACAAATAAAAGTTGCAAATATACATTGGGGATATTCGTAATAGTTTACGAGATATTCATTTTTAAAGTTGGTCCAATCAGAGCGCCCCGAGAAGCTTTGGAACCGCCCACTTCGAAATAGAAATGACTGCGTAATAATATAATAAATAAAATCCATCGCTCTGAATGTTCGAATCCCAAATGTAGCCCTATATTGTGCTATCTCTACCGCTAGAGCGAGACTGGGCGGCTCCAATGCTTCTCGGCGTGCTCTGATTGGACAAACTTAAAAAAATTATATCCCGTAAACTATTAAAAATATCGGTAATGTATATTAGCAACTTTTGTTTGTAATGATCTCATCTACCTTAGAATAAAGCCAGTTACGCGTTATGAAATCCACCCTGTATATTTATAAAGCAATATGTGGATGTTTAGTGCGGGATGCATTTTTCGAAGATGTTCAAGTTACGAAAAGTTGATTCATAAATACAAATTATTCCAAACTTCATTACAGGCATTAGATTTTGTGAAATTATTCAAAATATCTTGTTTTCACTACGTGCCTTTTAAAATCTCGAAGATATACATCGAAATATGTGCATGCATGTATTTATGGTGACCTATGTACTACTTAGCTTTTCATACCCGCATTTACATAGCCAGCCTTCGTGCGGATAACTGTAACGTTTTGTAAGGTGGGCAATGCAATTACCATTCTATCTTTCGGTCTCGTTCTCTTTCTCTTCTTGGAGTTCCTCTATGCGTCTCCATCGTATACCTCTCGGCTGGTGAATAAGTAGGCCGTGAAGTCTGCTGTCTGTGCTCAACTTCTTTTTGTCTTTATTCAAATCCCTCTCTCTCTCTCCCTCTCTCTTTTCCTTTCTCCGTCTCATACCTTACGAACAAAGCCAGATATAAACTCCTTCTTATCTCGTAACTTCTATACTATACCTGTTTTTTTTAATTTAGTAAACACCTACGAATAATCTTAGCTAGATTCAACTCTACATAACTATGTATAACTATACGATTTCAATCGGTCAATGCATATACAGGGTGATCCACGTAACGTGCGCACCGCTATAACTTCCAAAGTATGCGTTGCACGAAACAAATGTTATATACAAAAGTTACATGGTTTTAAAGAGTGTACACAGTGCATCAAATTTCATTAAAGATCGAGACCTTTCGAAGATTTGAAGGACAGCTTTATTTTTTTATGTGAAGAAAATTTTCTAATTATAAAATGAAATTACTCGTTAGCTATTAGATTTAATGCCAATAAAGGTGAATAAATTTTTATTCGAAATTCGATTTCCTGCCATATTCTGCTATAAAAAATATAGAATTTTATTTAAAAAAACAAAGTTGTTCTTTAAATCTTCGAAACGCGTCGACCTATAAAAACTTCTCGTAGAACGCATACTTTGGAAGTTATATCGGTGCACACATTGCATAAACCACCCTGTATGTATATTGATAAGGACAAGATGATTCTTGTGTCGAGTTCGTACATAAAATATTATAATCCGAGTCGTATCAACATCGATGCAGTTATAATTAATCGATTTTTATTAGTCAATGCATTAACATAGATATATAAGGATATGAATAGGGTTGCTGAGATCGTGCCTGTAGCTAGTTCATAGGTACGCTTCCTGATCACAGTAGAATTCATTCGTTGGTCGTGGATCGATTCACGTGTGCACATACCTATATCGGGTTGGACGAGTGGGTGGCGAGGGTGGAGTGGAATTATGAGGTGGAAGGGGTGACTCTCCTGTGTAGATCTATATACTTCGTACTCTCCCATTCGCGATTGCACCATTGGGTTTATTAGCGCGTGAGTGTACTTATCGAGGTCTATTTATAACTGTACCGCGAGACGGGCGAGCAAACGAGAGGTGCGGTTGTGTATTTTGCCCCTCCCCGATCCTTCTTTCTCTTCTTTTACGTTCGATGGGCGCACCAGCGACGCCTTATACACATAGCCAATTGCGCATGCGCACGCGCACGCATACAACATAATCGCGATTCGTCGATTAAACGTAACGCGTATGCGTTTACGACTCTCCGGAGTTTAATCGAGCCTTTATCATAGTCTTAGGTTTGAGCCTGGTCTAACCTAACCCTAATCCGGTTAAACTCAACTCGATCTTATTCAATTCTCACCAGTGTTGCAAGTTCGTACTCCGTTGTGGTATTTGCGGCGACGAGATATATTTTTCGAATACAAATCGATACCGGAGATACGACTCGTTGCAAAACAGAATTAACGTACGAATAATAAATTTTCAACGTTTGTGGTTGTTCGTGCGGTAGTTACTCGATGACGGCTTCCTATATCGTACACGCGCATTTCCACTCGGAATATATCGTAGTATGCAATACGCGATATCGGATTACGTCTTCATGATGCGATATGGACGAGTGATTGTTCCGTTTGGCTGTGCACACGTTCGAATCAGCTTATATCGAATTTGCTCGTAGCAAAAAGAAGACGATCAATTCGATTTCGCTTTTTGTCCGCGCGCACATCGATGCTAGTCTCATTTGCGACGGCCGAATACTTTTTATTCGAGCCGATTATTCTTACGCGAGTAATTATGCATATATACATATATATTAATTCGAGCAATTCGATCGCGCGATTATCAATCCGTATTCGTGTCCTCGTCGATGCTCTCGCACTTTTTTCTTCAATCTTTTGCGTTTTCCTTTTACTTCGTTCCCTTCTTTTATTTACACCGGTGATTCGTTTAGAACGGGACACTCGATTTATTATTTAATCTATCGGTGTACTTTCGAAATTGGAAACTCGGTATAACATTTAACACCTTGTGGTATCGGTCACTACTTCGACATTTTCCTACCTCGTAGGATCTCGGACAAGAGTTACAATTGGATGAAATATCTACCTATGGCTACCGAGAGCAAATATAATATTCCCAAATGAAATTTGCATATAATAAGAAAAGAGAACATCACTCGTGTCCTTGTATTTATTTCTTTTGCATTTGTCTCGTTTCCATTTTTCTATATTTCAGATAAGGCACGTATGTCTTTCTTATCTGAAAAATAGCAAAATTCTCTACGTAAGGTATCTGCATACTTATGCATTGTTCTACAATATCTCAATATCTTGGGGAAAATCAAACGTATATGCGCCTCAGGTTCCTTTTTCGGGGAAAAGCATTGAAACGCGTCTCGTGACGACGGAATCGATTGTATCTTTCTGCAGTCTGCTACACTTTTCGACTCGACACATACACACATACCCTCGGGAACATGTTGCACAATGCAGTCTTGTGTATCCTATATATATTCGTAAAACTTTGCAACTCCTAGTGGATTCAATGTGAGAAACGAATGTCTGGACCGAGCGAGGTCTACGATGCATGTACCGAAATATTAACAGCGAATAGACGAAATTTTCGATGAGTTCGATGGCTGACTGAGCGCACGCAAACATTGATAAGATATCACCAGACGGACTAAGTGAGCTATATGATAATGATTAATTCCGGTATTCTTATCATACTTATCATTAACGCAGATTGTTGCGCGTATGCTTCACTTTTGGAACGAAAGTAATATTATTTTTCGTGTTTTTCTCCCTGACTTGTATAGACAGATAACCTCATATAGAATCAACGCTCGATAGGACTTGGATATATTTTGGAATTATGAAAATGCGACAATTCGTATATTTGCGAATATTCTCATTTTAAGAGGCAGTGTAACTGGCGACGAGCTACTTGCACTTCGAAAACGGGATTCGTAAATTCTCCGGCACTGAGCAACTGTTCGCCTTAAAATTTGGAGGATACATAGAGAATTATGGCATAAAGTGGATGACAGTCTTATTTTTCCAAAATTTTGGAAACAAATTACCGGTGGTAACTGAATGTGCAAAAATTTTTCCAAAATTTTGGAGATCGCCTTAAAATTTGGAGGGTATATAGAGAATTATGGCATAAAGTGCATGACAGTCTTATTTTTTCAAAATTTTGGAAAACAAATTCCGGTGGTAACTGAATCTGCAAAAAATTTTCCAAACGTTTGGAAAAATTTTGGAAATCGCCTTAAAATTTGGAGGCTACATAGAGAATTATGGCATAAAGTGTATGACAGTCTTATTTTTCCAAAATTTTCCGGTGGTAACTGAATCTGCAAAAATTTTTCCAAAATTTTGGACAAATAAGACTGTCATCCACTTTATGCCATAATTTTTTATGTACCCTTCTAATTTTAAGGCGATCGGTTGCTCAGTACCGGACAATTTACGGATCCAGTTTTCGAAGTGCAAGTAGCTCGTCGCCAGTCCCACTACCTCTCTAAGACAATTTTGTTTATCTCGTTGTAATATTCACTATGGCCCAAACTTCAAGCATTACACGAAACAATAATTAACAAAGAGAAATATCATGGAAAGATTTTTTAGAACCTTGACTTGTTTAGAATCGGAGCTTTAAAAACCTCTTTCTCACTGAATATCTACATTACGAGGGGAACTTATTCGTGAAATTTCATACTTTCAAGACCAATGTCTAATACGAACGGAATAAATAAATCTGAGAAAAATAAACTTTTCTTTTTTCTATTCCCTTGAATATGAAATTTTTTAACAATCCTTTCCCATTATACACCCGTGTTATAAAACAAATCTCTTCTAAAAATTTTACCTTTGTAGAACTAGACACGAAGATTGTGCGTTAACAATTCGTTCAGTCAATCAATTCTTTGATTTTCATACGAATACACGGTCTCCTTTTTTAACCTGTCAATGAGGGAATAAGTCGAGAAAATGAGCTGCTTCGAAAAAATATTATTATTTATTTGGGCAAAAAATGACTTTTGGCTCGTATTACCAATGCACCAACATAACCACGCTCCCATCATCATCAAAATTTCGTGTGAAATTTTTTCTTTCGTCCGTTCAATTTCTCGACTTATTTCCATTGATAAATTAAAATGGGACAGTTTGTATATATATTTTGTCAGTAATGGGCGCATCGATTCTGGCCCCGTGTTCGCCGCGGGTAAAATCGATGGTCATAATTAATAAACGAGTAGCGCGGCGTGCAATTAACGCTCGGTACTCGTACACACGAGTCTTTTGATGGATTGCATTTGGTCGCTCTTAACGATGTTCTTTCGATCTCGTTCCTCGTCATGTACTAGGTGACAGGTACACACACACACACACACACACACACACACGCGCGCGCGCGCGCGCACGCGCACGCACGCACGCGCACGCACGCACGCACACACACATATATATATATATATATATATATATATATATATATACACACACTTTCGTTTGGAATTATTACGCTTGATATGGCACATCGCTCGATAGCGTGAATTCGCGTCTACCTTCAAGATCGATCGTATCATACGAAGAGTATGGATACCGGAAGTTTAACGGGAGTTTAACGGAAATGTTATATTCGTCTTAAAATTTGATTCCTATTTCAATCACTGTGCTATATCTATAGCATTTTGCCCTTCGTTTTATTTGTTAGTATCAAATCATCGTTGATGTAAAATACGATTTTCTCGAGCAAATACGATTCGAACTTGTAATATCGATAGAAAATATGTTTGTTGTTTGAATGTCAAGGGTAATATTTAAATGAACAAATCTGTTATCATTCCCAGTGATATCAAAGGAAATAAATAAGAAGATAAAAAGATAATCGTCTAATACGATATATTGGATCAAAAACCTTTTCTTGTGGCCACGTTTTGATCGGCCCTTAAAGGTTCGCAGCCGATTAATACGATCGGTTCTCTCGTGTTATCCAAGTTTTTAAACTTTTCTCATTGTCATTTGCTTCTCATCCTCTCCCTCTCTCTCTCTCTCTCTCGCTTTGTACGATGAAATTTTCTCATATTGTTCATGATATTGTTGCAATGAGATCAAGATAATTTGGTTTACCTTGAAACACTCGATGGTGAATTATAAGTATGTCGATAAAAGCTGCTAGGAGCTGATAAACATATTTTTGTCGTCGCTCATTTCGTACAGTCCAACAATACTACTGCATTGTCGAATAAATATTATGACTATACGCGTGTATACACATATATACAAGATAAAATATCTAATAAATATTTCCACGAAAGATTTTTTTATTACACGTTTTTATATCTCTCTTTTCGTTCGGAGTGCGTTTTTATCCTGACGATGTAGATTTTACTTATCGGGTGGATTCTTTTTTACAAGTAACTTTCATCTCTCAATTGGATTTTCTATTTTTTGTTTTCCGCTACAATCCAACTGATAAGAAAACGATCTGCGCCCGGTGAGTGAATGATCTGTGATCGGGCGTGTGAGATAGTGAGAATACGTTATTTACAATTGTATATAAAATATAGAGATTTTTTTTTATATATAGAGTCGAATTTCAATTTTTGTTTCACCGGAAATAGTCGCACTGGCGGTTAAGTCGAACAATACCGGTCAAATCGGAATTGCCTATGTGCAATGCTCCGATCTTTCTTGATCGCTGCACTAAACCAGTATAAAATTTAAGCTATTCTTCCTCGGTTTAATAAAGTATGTAAAGAATTAATTCGTCTTTCAGAATCGACGAGCGATTCGTCAGCGATCGGTATTGTTCAGCCTTTCCTCCCCTATATCGTACGATAAATGATGCCTTAATTTTTATGTTCCGTGGAAGCGCGCCTACTGTAATACACCTTATACCAGTGGCTAATCCATTAACCCGAGAAATCTCTATTTTTTGTGTTCGCAGATACAGGAGAGGAGATATACCTGAGGATTAAACGAGAGGAGCACGTGCCAGGAGTGTGAAACGGATAAATGACGTAGAAAAGCGAGTAACGGAAGGGACGTAACGCTAACTCGCCGAGTCCCTCCCCCCTATCCCCCCTTTCCCCTCTTTCTCACCCACTTTCTCTCTCTCTCTCCTTCCCCTCTTTCTCTCTCTCTCTCTCTCCCACCCTCTCCCTCTCTCTCTCTCTCTCTCTCTCTC